>VDFB02251679.1:0-234310 GCA_007258455.2 Sequoia sempervirens
TATGACTAAAGATATCAAGTTTCCATAATCCATCTTGTTGTTTGAGATTTTTTGGATTTGATTGTGTTGTTTTTTCATCAACATTTCGAATCACACTACATGATCCATCATTAGGATGAAAGAAAGCTGAAGGAGAAATGGTTTATTGCAGACCAATATAAGCTAAAAAGAGAGAGGGGAGAGAAGGATGGTGGCACATGGTTTGAGGATAGAGGTTGAATAGGAAATTAGGCAAAGCTAAGATAACAAAAGGATAATAGAAAGGAAATTGAAATTAATTCAAAAACTAGAGGAAGACACCTTGAAGATAAATAAAATAACATGAAAAATAAAAATAAAAATTAAAGATAGTTGAAAAGCAAAAGGAAGAGGAACAATATTTAATTTTTAATTTATAATGATATAATCACAATAAATAACATACTTTAAAAGTCTTTTTTTTTTAAACTGAAAATTTAGTTATTATTTAAATTTGATTATATTTGCAAAAATATACTTATATATATTATAAAAATTATAATTAATCTTTTTTAATAATCATACGAAAGTTAAATTACAATTATTATTATG
This sequence comes from Sequoia sempervirens, assembly GCA_007258455.2. NCBI lineage: Eukaryota > Viridiplantae > Streptophyta > Pinopsida > Cupressales > Cupressaceae > Sequoia > Sequoia sempervirens. The sequence continues at coordinate 571 of VDFB02251679.1, forward strand.
ACTATCTATAATAGTGCTATATTTATTATATATTGAGTAATATACATATTTATACTTTTTAACCATAAACGACTATAGGTATTCCACGTCGGGGAGAAATTTCGAAACGCGGTGATTGCGGTAGATAAAACCCTACTATCAAGCTAAGCTCGAAAATGAAACACTCTGATTTGTGAAATAATCGTATGTATTACTGAGCGCAAATGGAGAACTCATCGGTTCTCAGCAAGCTTGTGAGCCATCTTCGTTCTGTTTCCAGGTGTTTATTTCTCACTTACATGTCAAACTTAGTTTTTGTTTTTGGTTTTTTCCTCATAAATTGACCCACTGATCTGTATATATAATTATTGTTGTATAAAATGCTGCTTTCTTTCAGTAGTTATATATGAATTTTAATGTAATTGTAAACGCCACTTTCACTCTGTTGCATGCTTTTATGAAGGAATAGATGACAGTAATCCTTTGTATTATGGCACTCCTATCGCTTCTTTATGTGTAAATTAGGTTTGAGGCAGAGGTGTTGGAAGATTTAGCTAAATACTTTTAGTGTTCATCAATAATGGCATTGTAGTTATACATAGCGGCCCTACAATGATCCAGTACAGTGCATAGAGGCTTATTTGGCTTGTTGGCGTGCTTGAGAGGTTTAATAAGGTCATCTGTTCAAGGGAAATAGGAGCAGTAGCCACACGCAGGGGACAGTATCATAATTTTTTTAGGATTTAGTGGGTGCTCAAAATAGGACGGACTGATTTATGGCAACAAATTGCCTGATTACGAGTGTCCAATCCCATTTATTATTTTTTTTTGGTAAATTCAGCCAACAGGAGCATAATTTTGAGTCGGGTCCCGAGGTAGTGTGGTGTCAAATTCTTCCAAGAATTGCATCAAACATCAAGGTATGGCTCACCCAGTTGTGGATGTGGTATACCGTTTAATTTAAAAAATTAAAATTTCGTTTGAGGATTTAAAATTGAGACTCTGCTATGAAAGCCAGAGAGTCGCCTATGCAGTCAAAGTTATTTAAGACTTGCACCTAGCTTCATCCTTTAAAATATGTCACACCTATAAATGAATGTTGTATATTATTTAGTTTAACTTGTAGATATGTCTTTTGGTATAGAGAATTCGATCTTGGCACTTTGATAGGAAAGCTTCATTGATTTACCTTAACTTCATTCTGGTTGACAAGTTTAATTCCATTTATTGGAATGCTAGTATATTTGGATAAAATCTTTGTTTCAGTTCATTTTGTTAGTTACCGCCTAGCTATGATCCAATGATAACTGGGTGATCTGTAAATAATTTGTATGTGTTGTTATGTTTTTTGTTGTCTTTCAAGAGACAAATGAAATTGCTAATAGGCTTCACATTATGGCATGACACCTTAGCCAAATGCCATTTGAAGCGATAATTGCCTCCATTGCATTCAAGGCCCCTAAAATTTCATTTAGCTCTATTAGTATTTATATTAGGGATGGTTTGACCATACGCCCACGTAAAGTCTCTCTTATACAGCATGATGACATAATCTGCTAAAATATCAGGGTTTCAGTTTCAAATGTTTTAAGGTTTTCCCTTCTCATTCCCAAAAGAAACCCTTATCACTCCAACCTTATCACTATTGCCCTTTAATATTTTTTAATCTCCAATAATTCAAATTCCCAACATACCACACCTCCCTATGTACCTAAAAGTATGTGTGTGAGTGATGGTATAGAAGAGCTCCTTTCAATATACCAAAGCTTTCGATATACTCAATGGTTAATGGAAGAGATTGGCATTGGAGATTAAAGTGATATAGGAGTGAGATTGAATATATGATATGGAAAGGTCTTAGGTTTATCTGAGGCCTAGGTATTGGGGTTGTAGCACCCCTCTTCACTAACTTTTTATGGTCTATCTGGCTTAGCCAAAAATGATAGATTACTAGAAGAAGAAAGAGAAGAAAATAGAGGTATATATAGAGAAGATAATTGGAAACAAAATTTTCTACAATCTCTTTATCACTTCAACTTCTATAGCTCTCAAATATGCCTCTATGTCATGATTTTCCAAGATATGAGAGTATTCTTTTTCAAATTCCATATTTGGTGCACTATACAGGGGCACATATGCTAAAAATATAAAAAATTCAAACTTTAAGCCCTTAAAAAATTTAGGGTTAGGAAAGAATTGGACATAATCTCTTTAAAATTGTGGAGGAAAACTGCTTATACTATTCTCCCTCTGACAACTGTCAATAATGTTATGTTCCATTGCATTTTTTTCCCTTAAAGTTTCGTGTAATTATTACTATCATAAAATGGAGTTAGAAAAGCTTTGAGCACTGGATGTTATATAGCCATTTGGTATTCATTTCTACTGCTATAAAAGCTTTTTTCTTTTTGCTATTAAATATTCTAGATGGTCTTTTTTCTGTTTTTTAATGCCAGTTTCTGTATATCTTGTTCTCAATATCCATCTATAAAGTTAAATCTTACTAATACCTTCAAGTGCTTGTGCAATTTCAGATATTATACAGGTTTTCCAAGGGATATTGGACCCTCACAAGTAATTGAATTCAAGTCTGAGCGTCAGTTTGTGCAACTTCTGCATGAAGGATATCCTGTTGTTGTAGCCTTTACAATAAGGTATGTTTCCCTAATCTGATATGGGAGCACATAGTGAGGAGCATGTGGGAATTAGCTTAGTCTGACATGCTGCATTTAATCTTGCTGCATGTTGGGATTTTCCAAATCTCACAAATCTCTTTTAAGTTTTAAGCATGCAGCATCTTGTGAATCAACTGGATTTCTGTGAATGACTTATAACTGATCAAATGTGATTATGTTGTACCTTAGTATTACCTGTGTTTGAATCAATTCTTTTGTGGTGTTTTTACATGGATATTTATTTATTTGTTACATCGGTTCATTGCAGATGTTCATATACGGAGCACCTTGATCGAATGCTGGATGCATCTGCAGCAGAATTTTATCCCCATATAAAGTTTATGCGTGTATGCAATTAAGACTTTGACATACAAGTTAGACTATAAGCACCACGGATGCATGTTGATCATTTTAATTTTTATTAGATATTTTTGTGAATAATCATGGACTCATCATAATCTGCTACATGGTTCTACATAATTACTAAATATGATTAGACACTGTGATTAGACTCTGCTTTGGTACATGCTACTTTCTATGAGAGTATTATCAACTTTCAAGTTTTTTAATCTTGAAATAGAAAGTTTGTGTTCTCAAAGTCTTACTGAATCCTTTTATTCAATAAAGTATACAAACAGCATCTTATAATTTTAACTTCTGTCTTTTACCCTAATAATCTCTGCCAAGATATATTTATATCTAGAACTTTGTTAATCATGGAATAGTTGTTAATTATTAATATTTTTTCATCTATGAGCAGTGATTGTGTGTGCTAAAACAGGTCGAGTGCCCAAAGTATCCAGGATTTTGTATAGCTCGTCAAAGAAAGGATTATCCCTTTATAGAGATATTTCACAGCCCAATGCAGGTGTGCAAATAATTCTTGATGCTTGCTAAGTGTTTCTTTTCTCCTGTTTTGTTCTACCTAACTGTCGATAGTATGTTTTACTTTGGATTGATGATTAAGCATATAAAACTAGTTTTAATGGTGGCAACAAATGATTTATATTTGAATTCTTGACCGATTGTTACTGGATTATTTGTATAACTAATTTTGTTATTTTTTTAACAATTGATTAGTATATTGTAAAGCTAATGTATCAAGTATGGAAGAATTAGTGGGGAAACTTGAATCTACCAAACAAATTCTTGCCATGGGAACTTGTCCGATGTTATCTTAAGGGGCATCTACCTAAAGTCTAGTAAGTAACATGGTCGCTTTCGCCCCTCACTAAAGCCTAGCAGGCATCATGCTTTTTGTGCTCTTTTTTTAATACTCTGTTTCAGTTTTTTCAAGGGTTCTCTCTGCGTTCTGAAAAGATCTCTATGCGTCCAGCTAAAGTAGTAAAGGGCCAGAGGTTGGATCCCAAAAGGTCAAAGGTAAGCCCCACGTTCTTGGTAACCTGTTGTTTGTTCTTTCAAAACTTGTTTTTATCAACAACGACAAACAAATCACCCACAAACATGAAAGATGGAGTTGAAACTACTGATAATGTGGAAGCAAATCTTTTAGGGCAAGTAAAAATTGCATCAGCAAGTAAAAGTGGGACATGGATGTGGGTAAATTCAAAACAATATTGGGGGATCTGGAAATGTAGAGCAAGGGGAAAACAGTTCCAAAAAGGGAAAAAAATGCCACACACAAGGAAAGGTTAAAAGTGCAGTTTAACAAGGAAGTATCACAAGACTTTGGCCTAAAATATACCAGGGGCAGCAGAAGTCCTACATCCACTCCTCTCACCTGGTCATCAAATCTCTACGTGCAAGAATTGATGAATGCCAAAACTAGGATAGTGGGTATGAAGGCTAGGGAGTCGGAAAGAACTACAAATTCCACGAGGTTACCAAAGCAAATTGGTCTTTAGTGGAAGGCAATAAAATATTAAGGGAACAGGTGGCAATACTGCAAGAAGTCCTAAAAGGAGGGCAGCATGAGTGGTGTAATATGAAGTTAGCTTGTCCAAACTTGAAAGATTTAGCAAAAACAACATGAACCAAAACACAAGCATATGAGCAATCAAACATTCTTAGACAAAGGATAAATGAAAGTAATAGGGAATACATATAAATTGAGATCAAAACATGGACAAGAGCGGTTAGAGGATCAGCAGGCATGGAAGAGGAGGCAAGCACAATTACCACTAGATCACAAGAAAGAGATTGCAAAGAAGGGCATGAAAGGGTAAAAAATGTTATCATCAAAGGAGTAAGATATTATGGCAATGAAAGCACTTTGAATCTCGCAAGTGACTTCTTGAGAGATAAGTTGCAATGGCAAGGACAAATATGCCAAGCAAGGAGGCTTGGAAGGTACGTGAAGAAAATGATAGACCTATGAAAGTAGTCAGGGTAAATAGGGAAGACAAACACTATCTCTTACGCAAAAGAGGCTTTTGAGGGGCCCTCACTTCTTTCTAGATGACAATTTAACAGCAAAACAATAAGAGGAGAGAAGGGAAGAAATGGTTAAAATAAGTGTTGTAACTTGTAAGGGATGATGGAAAAAGGGTGTGGTTGTACAATGGTAAAGCTATTATCGCTAACCTAGGGTCTCGTGGAGAGTCAATGCAATAGGAGGGCAACAAAGAGAGAGTGGATGATTCTAGGACAGTAAGAAATGTAGCACACGAGGACTCAAATTTGAGTCTTTCACACCAAAATGAATAGCAACTAGGCCCCCCCAAGTATATCTAAAGTTAGTATGTTGGAATTGTAGAGGCCACCCTTGGAGGAGGGGACCTAGGTTAGGGCCTATTGTAGAAGGAAGAGACATACTTTGTTTCACTGAAACTCATGAACAAGAAGGGTGCAAGACCCCTATCTTCAAAAGATACATGAAGTTTGTGGTTTGGAACAAAGTAGTGGGCAATGGCAAAGGATATGGTGGAATAATGGTCTTAGTGAAAGAAGTAGAAGGGTGCATTATTCAGTTGGAAAGAGAAGACACAAATAAACAATATTTGGGTCAAAAATTAAAATATCAGAAAACGGGAGTCCCATAAGAATTTCAGCAAGTTATTTTGCTCCTTAGGTCCCAAAAACTCACAAAAAAAGTGGATTGGATAGCAAGGACCCATTTGCAGCTCTAAAAAATGATCTTCCCGTGCATTCTCAATAGGGAGATTGGTGCAGGAGCACCCATAGATCACCATAGGTTTTAGAAGGTCTGTCTAGGACAGTCTTGTCTAGGACAACTAAGCAAGCAATCAAATTTGGTTCATTTGGATGTAAGCCTTAATGGCATTTTTGGTTGGGTTTTGATTAGATGAAGGTCATGTTGACCATTGAATAAGTATCATTAGGTTCTAGCTCAAAATAAGGTTTTGGACTTTTAGGAATTCTTGCAAAATATTTGCAATTATTGCTCAATTGAAGCTACAAGCGGCCAAGAAGAGCCCAAGGAAGAGGATAACTATTTTAAGGACCCTATTTATGGAATGCCTCGGCATTGGAGTAGGGTTGGAAGTATTTGTGATGTTTTGAAGTTTTGTGAATTCAAGGAGAGCAATTGTGTTTGAGAGTGAGTTTTCTGATTTTTGCATTGAAGTGAGGTTATAATGGATTGATCATGGCTTTGTAACTTGTGTAGGATTTAGTATAGTTGTTCTTCGAGCTTTGTGTGGCATTAGTTAGGTTCTTTACTCAGTTTCAAGCATTGTTTTGTAATTAGTTTGTTTTTATACTGTTGCTGGTCTGAACCAGGCAGTTTTGAGAAAATGGAGTGTTAGTTCACTTTCCCACCGTACAAATTGTACGGCCCTTGGGAATAGTGACTAGACTCCATGTATGTACATATGGTAGGGTTTAGGGTCTTTGAAAACACAGGAGCTACTGTGGAAGTCTTGCCCTAGGCGAGCCAGGAAGAGTCCGGCTAGGGAAGACAAGAAGTGCAGAGCACTTGATTTGCAGGGGTGTCTATTTCCTGACAAATCACAGTGTGGAGAGGGCAGGTAAGTGCCTTGCCAAGACATAGCATGGAGGAGGAAGCTCCATCAATCCATCTGGTGTGTGGAATACTTAGCAGTTTGCAGTGAATTCAGGGAAGGGTTTGAAAGGCCAAATTTTGCCAAATTGTGGTTTAGCCTTTGTACGGATAGCTGAGACCCAAGACCCCAAAAATCTTTGAGAGGTGTTCATTTGAACCAGGAATCCCAAGAAAAGATTGGGTGTTCTCTGAAAGATTTAGAGAACTAACCTGTTTTCTCGGAGAAGTAGGCCTAATTGGGGCTCCTAGGGCTAGTAGCCTTTTAGGTCTAAAAGAGGGTTTGGTGAAAGCGACCTGCAGATGGAGCTAGGTGGACCCCTAATACACTTAATAGGATGGTTTGACGATGTTAGAAGCATCTCCACACCCCTGCAAAGCTAAATTCAAGATTTGGAGGATTTGTAGCCTTTAGGGTGGATTAAGGGCTAAAGCAAGGGTTTCAAGATTGCACCAAGTCTTGACTTGGTAGGAGGTTCTTTATTGGTAGTTGGGGTTGGCAAGGCAAAACCAGGGGATCCTAAGTAAAGAAAGGTCCTATAGGTTGAAGTGGTGGAGAGAGACACCTTAGAAGTCTTCCAACAAGGCTTAGAGCATGAAACTGTGATTGTTTCATCCAACCTCCCTATCAGATGCTCTTCTTCTAGGAATCTAGGATATTTCAATGCTAGGAAAGCAAATAGTCACGCTAATGTTTTATTTAGTAAGGAGGATAATAATCCTATCTGGCTCATTGAAGAGGAGAATCATTAGTGGAAAAGTTGTTCAGAAGACAACGGGGACTTAATCATTATGGGGAAGAATTGCTTACTCTTTGTGGCTAGATGGAAGAAATCTAAAAATTATACATGCAATAGTTATAATGGAGCAAGTGTTATTGATTATGCAATTTGTTCCAAAAGCTTGATTGAAAAGATAGAAAAGGTCATGGTCGGGGATGATATTTGGGATTTAAAATTAAACTAAGGCTTTTGTTCAACTTGGTGGTTGTTTCTTTGAGTTCCTTTCTCAAAAAAAAATTTTGGACTCATGCCTCTCACAATCTTCTTCTTTTGCCTTTAATTGAATCCTTACATCTTCATCATTTCGTTTTGCCTCTTCAATTTGAATTTTCAGATTAATGATCATCTTCTTCAACTCTTCAAGACTTTGTGACATTTTAGCCTTAGATTCGCATTCCTCTTGAAGCTGTAATTTTTGCTTCAAATTCTTCTTCCTAAGCATCTTTATTTTACTTAGAGCACAAATGAGCTCTCCTTCCAAATCAACTTCTCCTTCATTTTCATCATATTCTTCTTCTTCTAAATCCATCTCTTCTATTCTTTCACTTACAAAGTTGTCTTTACTTCCCAATATATCACTCCTTGTTTCCATTGCCATGTGTGCTCCCTGAGATCTCCCTTCAAGCAGTTGAACTATATTTGAAGGAACTTGCTTTGATAGCAATTATTGGGAGTTGAGCTGGCCGTTTTTCCCAAAAGGTGCACCTGTTTAGGAAACCGCTACCATCCCAGTTAAGGACTAGCAGGAGACTAGTAAACCATGTCACGAATCTAGAGGGGAGACGTTGGACACATTCCAACAATCTTTAGAGCATTTGGCATGATTAAAATGAAAAGGTTCACTAGAATCATTCCAAAGCCAACTTTCAAGATTCACTATTTTTAGACCTCACTATCTTTAGTTGTCACTACTTTTGAGGAAATGCTCATTTTGAGAAGTTTATTTTAAGTGGCTATTTATAGACCGGTTGTGTTTAGACTGTCTTCTTGAAGGTCTATTGTTAGGTTATAGTTATCCTTATTGAGTGTCTAATTGAAGATTGCAATAGTTAGGGATTAATATAGTGGATAAATTTTGTAATAAAGCTTGCATTGTATGAAAGCAATCTATTCTTTAGGTAGAAGTTGTAGTTAATTTTTTTATTATTTCGCATGCAATATTTTTGTAAACATTATAGACTGATTTTTTTGGCACCAAGTTTATTATTAGTACAACTCATTCTATAGAATTAATAATGCCTATCTTGCTTCTAAATTGTTGTTGAGATGCTTTTAATTTTTATGTGTTGTGCTTTTATCAGTTGAATATCTCTTAACTATTATTGGAAACTTTGTATTGCAGTAGCTCTTAAGTTGGTCTATGTAGCTTTGAATACAATTACTGTGTTTAGCTCATAACATCTTTTGTATGTGTAGAATAGGTGAGTTGAAGTATATTTACTGTTAATTGTAAACTTTGTATTGCAGGCCTCAGTGAAGTGGGTTTGGTAGCGTTTTATGTTAGTCCCCTCTTTTGATGTACTGAATCTTTTGTGTTGTTTAATTGATCCTAGCCTTCTGTTTATTTACACTACTTAGTTTTTTCCTTTAGTTGAATAGCATAAACATGGTAGTTGATATGAGGTTTACTTTCAGTCAAAAAGCATAAAAACCTCACCTTGAGCAGAAGTGCTTAATCACCTTGTGCTCTAGCTTGAGAACCAAAAAGATTTAAGTTTGTTTGTATCGCATACTTTAAGTCTCACCTTCAATTTTGTTTGCTATGCGTGAACTACCCTAGAGAACATTCTATAAATTATAAATAGCAAGTACATATTATTTAGACAAGTGTTTTAGGTTAGTTTTTATTTACAGAGAGCTTCCTCGTCTAATTTGAAGAATGGTTCTATGTAAAGTGGCCAACTAAACTTAATTGAGTTTTTGATAATTGGACAAAATGACAGGTGAGGCAGCAATGCATAAACAAATTTTACATTTTTCAACAGCAATAGATGTTTACAATATATTTAACCAGCTAAGAAAGAATTCAGAATTTTATGATAAAATCATTAATTGACCAACTACAAGTGTTTGGTAATACCAATATATTAAACTGGAAATGAATACAAATTGCTGACCTATAAATCTGATACAATGTACCGGAAAAATTTGTCATGTCCTCTCCGCTGGGGGAAATAAAATATTATTTTTAATTTACTTAAAGTGTTTTTTATAAACACTATATTAAAAGAAATAATAATATAATAACACTATATTAAAAGAAATAATAATATAACAAGTCATAATAATATAGATTATAATATTAATTATTCTAATAGTAATAATAATTCATTTGGAGCCTACTTGCTTTGAATATTGTGGCACCAAAGGAAATTCAATCTCACACAAGGTTGGCGCCATTTTAGAACCCTCATCCTTGAGCAAACAGGTATACAAGAAGAGTCTTTATTCATTGGATGGGAGGGAATTTGGTTTATGATCATGCTGTGCGCATTGTTCTGAGTGACTTGAGACGAAATCCTCAAGTTTGACTCCACCAGGTGGAACGAAAACCCTACACTAGTCTGATTAGTGTAAATTCTACCTAAGGTTTTTACATTGAGCCAAATCTGAGTTTACATCTGCTTTTCAGGAGTTCGTTGTGAAGATTGTTGGAGTGGCTGCTGAATTCATGTCCCAACTGTGGAGTGTCTTTGACACCGATTACTCGGTCAGAGTGAAGTTTAAAAAGTGAGGTGCTACCATCACTAGGGTTTCAGACCCTATTTCTGCTGGCTGTTCCGTTTGAGGGTCTTCTAATCTGAATATAAGATGAATCGCTGCCCTTAGCATAGGATTTTGGATGCCAAATTATTATAAATTTATATCCATCAACAAGAAGAAGATTTCTGATTGCTGGAGGTGCTCTTGGATTGTTTGAAAGGGATTTAAGGAAGAAGATACCTACAGCAGAGGAACCAATGATCCATGATGTTTAGTTTTTGTTCTGGAAATCAGATTGAGGGATAAATGGCTTAAAACAGTTGATAGGCTGTTTTGGAGGATGGAAACAGGGTTATGCAACAGCAAAGGACAAGTCTAATGAGCAGTTGGAATCATTATCAGCCATTAGCTGCTGAGATAACTGAAGCTAAGACACCGATCCACCTCAGGGTGACTTAAACTAAGATCCAGAATCTTCATATTCCTTGTAAGTCTTTGAAGGTATTGGGACTGATAACTCTTTATGCCTGGACACTATACCCTTCTGTGGATTCATTGTAGTCTGATTTATGTAATGAAGTGCTGATTATCTGTAATAAGAATGTATAAACCGTGGTCTGATTGAAATCTGGAACTGGTGTAAAAATTTGATTATCTGATCTGCTGTAACTGTTTGTTTGATAAGTGTGTGGTTGTATGATATGTTGCTTATACTAGAAATAACTGGTTGTTATGTCACATAAATTTGATTTGGGGCAAGTCCATGGCTACTAATCTGGGTTGATTAATGAAACAACCATAGGGTTCTTTACAAAATTCTTGATATAATAATATTTGATGCATATATTCTCCTTCATTCCCATAGGCTGGGTGGCCTCCTTAAAGGACAAAATATTGAGGAAGTCTTCACTTGTTTGCAACGACCACCTTGGAAAATAAATTCTCTTTAACTCCAATCGTCACCTCTTATAGCATAGTGCTTCCCTTTTGAATTCTCACACCACCTCTTATCTTTTTGGAGGAGCAGCTGATGTAAGCAGCCAGTAGGATATTGCTGTAGCGACCCCCTTTTCCCCACCTTATGTCCATTTTAAACACCTAAACCCCCATGTCACCTTCCACTTTGAGGATGCCACTTTTTTGATAGTGCAGCTGGGATTGTATAGTCCCACCAGCATTAGGAAACTCAGTGATTCTTTTTTTAAAAACTTTTTATTCACTAAAAAGTGGGTGCGGCTAGGTCGGCCCCAATGAATTTTATTCCCAACTCCTTGATTTCCATTAACTTAGCTTCCATGCTCTTCTTTAAATATATACAGCAGCCTCATAAACCAAGAAAGGTGCGGCTGGTAGAAATAAAGTGCTGCGAACAGTTGAGGGCTTCTCAAACCTCCCAAATTCCTCTTCTATATTCTATTAATATCTGCTTGTATATATGTATATTAAAATATTTCACAGTCGAAATTGGCAAATAATAGTACCTGGGCAAACTCTCCAATATCTATTATTTATTTGCTTCGCAAATCTTTTCGATAAATCTCTGGAATTATTGATTTGAGTGCACCTATGAATCCTGTATGAATCCACCTATAGATTGGCTAGGAGGTTTTCCATCCTCGAAACTAATTTTGCCATAGGGTTTTCATCCTAGGACAAAATATGAACAATTGCTTGCTCTCCAAATTGAAATTTTTGAAATGAAAAATGCCAAGAATGCCTTTTCCTTTCCCATTCCTCTCTTTATACACTTTTTCCAAAAATAATAAGATATTATTCATTTTCCCGCCTCAATGACTTCATAATTTTAATTTTATATTTTGGGTCCCCATAAAGTCAATTTTAATTTAATTGTTCAACTTCATAAAATAAAATAATTAATTAAATATAAGTCGCCTGAACTTTAGACAACTTAATTTAATTAATTAATTACTCCCTTTTTCCTCCAATTAGCCTACAAGAATTAAAATAGGCTAGGGGTCCCTGTTTGGCACTTATGCCTATAAAGGGGACATTACATTCTATCATACACTCTATTCCATTTTGTGTCACATTGGATAGTGAAAATTAAAATGCTAATAGATAGTGATTACAGCTTAGCAATTACAAAACATGCACAATAGTAATAGTTCAATGTAAAGAATTAACAATCTAGTTTCATTTCAGGAACCAAACAATGTCTTAATAACCTTCCCATCATATCCATGGTCTCAGTGTCATTTTTAGAGTTTGTTTATTGCCCACAAACAATCATAGATGCACATGATTGGAGAAGAAGTGTCCATATATGCTTCACAACAGTCTTCTAGCTAAATACAAAATAACAAAGCTTTATTTGGAAAATAAAAGAAAAGAAAGCTGCAAATTTGGGAAAAGAATGAATTTTTATATTTGTTGTGAATCAATACTATTGCCAATTCATGGTTATATATTTATGCACTTGCCAACAGATAATAACATAATAATGATTAGCCAAAAGAAGTCAACAACCAAACAAATTATGTGTCATATGTCAGCTGCACAATAAAAACGAAATAAACATCATTTGCAGAAGGTTGACTTAGGCAATGCATGGACAAATAAAAATGTATATCTATTAAGATCTCAAGCTTCGTGATATTCAATGTCAGGTCACACATTTTCTCCTTTTCAAGAGATTCAAGGTTTTAGGTTTGATCTAATTCCCTTTTGTGGCTTCCTTGATGCCTTTGATGCCTATTGTGTGTCTTTCTTTTTGCATGTCGTGTTTTGACTAATTCTATAAACATGGTTTCTCACAGGCAGATAAGCAAGGAAAGATCATAGATGCTGCTCCAGTCACAAAATACACTGTTAAAGTTTTGCCGGTAAGTTAATAATTTAGGCACTCTGATCTATTTTCACTTCATTAAATGATCCACCTTTGACAAGAGAACATTCTCTCTAAGAATTTAGCATTAGCAATTGTTTGTGTGAGTATTAATGGAACTTGTTGAATGCTGGATGTAGTCAATCCCTGATAAAATGAGATTTTGAGGTCATGCACTTTATTGTGTGTAGCTGAATATTCATGGAAATTTTCACTAGTTAAAAATAGTCATTCTTTAGTAAAATAATATCTTGATATTTTGTACTTCAATTTTTAATTTATTTTAATAGTTATGTTGTTCACTAATTGTCAAATTAACAAAATAATAATAAATCATCAGTCTTCTTGTCTGCACAAAAATGATATAGAATATGTTGTCTTTCTTTGATGAACAGTTGTGCAGCTTGATTTTCTCTTATAGTTATTTTATTTTGAATCCTCTAAGAGTGAACGAAAAAAGTTTTTGACTTAGCAGAAAGCTATTTGAATTTCAAAAGGGGTTGACAATTCCATCTTGAGAAGGCAACTTAGGTGTCAAGAAGGCCAACCGGTATGCTTGTTCAAAATGACCAAGCTAAAACCCTCTTCTTCCTTTCTTTTTTTGAAAGATTTACCATGATATAGTTATCATCATTGAACTGTTTTGTTGGGACTACTTTTAACTTCTAAATTACTTGGGTATTGATATTTCTACCATTAATCATTATTCTCACACATTTTTAATTGGACTTTAAGGATCATTGCACCACATTTAGCCATTGTACAATTGTTAATCATATCTTAAAGCATTCATCTATCAATGGCACTGATATGTGTTGGCAATCATACTGTTATGCACCCAATACTTCCTAAATTCGGAGCACCTGTATATGGTACAGATGGCACACATACCTACAAGCTTGCAAGAAATGATAACCTTATGTAGATATGGTTACAAACTAACACATATCTACTTGCATGCACAGATGAAGGCAAGAGATCTCACTCGAGTACTTTCAGAAGATAGCTATAGCCAATACGATCTTTCAGTTTGAGGGATTAAGTGTGGCCATCTCCACACCTTTATGTAGTGTAATATCCCATGGTACCACCTAGCATGTAGAGTTGTTCTCCTCTTTGCAAGCTCTTGGATATAATTTTTATTTTAAATATAGTTAGGATATAAATAAGTGTACGAGTCATACAATAGCTATGATACTCTAATCTCTTAAAACATTGTAGATTGACATTACATATGAGTAATGAGGATATTCTCTCTCTCCAATAGCTTCTCTTTGGTGTATGCATTTCTCTTATGTATAACCTTTAGTGGTATATAGAAAAGGATGGGATGACTATGTTTACCAGACAATCTTCCCTGCCTCCAAAGGATGAAAGTATGGAGAACATTTTTGAGAATGACAAAATATGGGAATTCTTCAACAGCTACTTATTGTAGAAGATAGGCAGAGACATCAATGTCATATTTTGGAACAAGGATTGACAGGAACAAGAACCAGATAAAACCTTTGTCACAACTGTTACAGATTTGATGAGTTTCTCCAAAATTACTTTCTGATTTAGGCTTCTTATGAGGAAAGTGGGCTTTCATACAAGCATGCAAGCACTAGATGAAAGAATAGAACAAAAGATCTAAACCAGTCACAAAGCTATTTGGAGTTAGAACTGATGCAGTCTTAGGACACTTCTTAGGCATAGTATCATTAATGGTGACTGTAAATGTGTTTTAGATGAACACAAGATTCTGTAGATATGGAGAAGTTCATGCTGTTTGTTAGAACCACTATGAAACTCTGTTTTCATGCCTCCTTTTGTCTGTTAATTGTTAGTAATTCCCAGAATCATATCAAGTACAAGTCTATTGTGGTCTCCTTAGTGTGCAAAGGTTTGATCTGTCCTGGTCTTTTCTTCAACAACTTCTTTAGGGCAAAGAGGATTGTTTTTGAGCTTGATGAGGAGGAAACAGTGATGAGGTCCACGAAAGGAAAGGGAAGTAGGCATTTGAAGACACAGTAAAAGGAAATGATCATCTAAGTGGCAAAGTCAAGTGGAATCTCCTAGTTGAAAGAAGGATTGTTTGAGCGACAAGTTAGGTGTGTCTTTATGGAAGCAAAGCTAGTCAAAGATGGCTCTATAAGTGGCAGATCCATTGGTGATTAGTGCCCAGCTCTAAATGGTTGTGATTAGGTAAGTGAAGCAGGCCAAGGTTCCACAAAAAATAGTGTGCACAAGTTAAGTGGCAAAATCATCATGAAATGGTGACCATCAAGTGGTAGGGTCAGTTCAAAAATGCACTAAAGGTGAAGAAGTCAAAGGTTGGTGCAAGTCCATGGTGGCAATGCCATGGCAAAGTAGTAACCAATAGATGGCAAAGAACCTACAAAACTTTGCCAAAAAGAGATGTTATCCTTGAAAATAAAACTCCCATTTTTCACTCAGTTTTCACTGCAGTGTGTAGACTAAGTCAAGGGGACATATTTTACTATAAGTGCTTACTCTAAGAAGTTGAGTTTGAGCCTCAAAAGACTAGTTCTAGCAACTATCAAATCAGTCGATCCAATGGTTCTTGGAACCAAACCAGTCGCTGATTTCAATGGTTTTTCTATTCTAGCATATGAAAGGCTTGAAGTTCATGAATTGGCCGATGGAATGGTGCTGAGAACCTCACCATTCGCCTACAGTGATAAAAATGCTGATTAAAGTGAAGAAGATAAATTAACATTATGGTTTGGTGGCAAAAGGAGAAAGAATCATGAGAACATAAGTTGGTCCAACATCACATGATCGGCTAATAAAGTCATTCCAAGAATTGCATCGGTTCCTGAAGCTAGTAATGTTTTTGAATTTATTGATTAATTTGGATCCGATCGTGTTTCATTTGATAAACAAAAATTAAATGGATTGATATGAACAAATTGATTGATGAGCTAGTTCCTAATGTAGTGATAGTTCTCAAAAAACCCTAAAAAGCTGATATAATAGTTCAAGAAGGCAGGAAAATAAAATATTATTATTTCTCATAAGTCTTGTGCGCCCTGATGAGATCAAAATTATTCCAAAATAATGTTATTTAAATCTGAGCCAAACTGCCTATAAATAGATTTGAAGAGTTCTCAGTTCATCAAAGTTTGCCAACTCTCTTCATTTTGTTCTTCCATTGGTGTGATGTCCCTGTCTAAAGCTTAAACGACATTAGTTATAATTAATTAAATATTTAATAAAGTCTTTCTTTTCTTTAAAGACATTAATTATTTAATTAATTGATTATGTTAATAGACGTTATATTTTGAATAAAGCTTAATATGCTATATCCTTAATAAAGCTTTAATAATAATTCAGTTGTCAAAACTAAAAGTTGACGAATAAGTCATGATCGAGAGAATTGTATTGACATCATAGGAAAATGATTAACCTCTGATTTTGGTCTTTCCATTGAGAACAAAAATTCTCAGGAGATCTCGTGGTCATTCAGGACGGAACCCCTGAAGTGGTTGTGCAGTGTTTTTATAATCATGGCAATTATCGATGGCATCATTCATGAGTAGAGACTCTAGATTCGGTGAAGTTATGCGCGTCCCAATACGTATGGAACTGTGGCATTGGTATTTGTAATTTGATACACAAAATATCTGTGACATTTGTCATTCAATTCCAGAGGCTAGCTTCAAACACAAAAAGTTATCTTCCACGGCTTGTGAGTCATATGATAGGAGAAACGGTGAAAAGACACTGGTGCTGAAGTATACAAGGCAACTCGATATGATATTAGGTACCTTTTGTATTACTAGTGATATGAGTGTAATGGCGATGGGTGTTCATAAGTCTCGATATCAGGCATAACCAGTTTGAGGGCAGCAAAGTAATGCGAAGATATATGTTCGGATTCAGAGAGGCGATTGAAGGAAAGTATGAGCCAAACGTCATTACCTGCAATTATATCTTCGAGCGGACGAGATGAAATGAGTATGTTGAACTATTATTGTAATGTTAACACTACCTGCCATGTCCGAAAAGTCTTGTGAATATGCATTGGTTATATTGCCGGGTTGATTTGCTTTTGAGTCGAATGATTGATATGTTTCTGAAGTCGTATATTTAACCTGCCCCTGAAGTTGAATGTCTATAGTTTTTATCAATGCTATGAAGTCGAGTATTTATTGACATTCTCTGTAATTAGTGGAAATTATAATTTTGCAAAGTTTGAATCATATTTAAATTCCATTTTGCGTATTGGAATTATTTGACTTGTTTTTCTATCCCAACTCTGGCCTGCAATATTTTTCTGCGTGCAATCATTTTATGTATAAATCATATTGAGTCAATATTTTGGACTAGCAAAAATAACTTTAGTATCAGTAAAAGATCATCGAAAAAACAAGCAAATAACAAATGATATTGTATATTTGGGACGAGATTATCACAGTGGTATCAAAGCCTAAAATCCTGCCAACTTGAAGGTTCATGAACACCGGTGACAGAGCTAGGAGATATTTTGAAAGAGAGCAGAGACGGAGGCAATTCCAAATTGCCGATCCTTATCTTGAAGAGGATACCTTTTCTACAGTATTAGCAGCTCGACAATTTCCTAGTGTACCACTGGAAATTGAAGCAATGGGGGATTCAGGCCATGAGGCTTCTCAAAACAGAGGTAACAGGAGAGAATGATAGTGTTCAAAATATTTTGAATGATTTGGCACGTGGTCAGCAACAAATGTTGCAATAGTTTGTGCAGTCCCAACAACAATTGATGATTGCTATTGGACAAATGTCTTAGGATATGAACACATTGAGAGTTAGTTAGAATTCAAGAAATGGGAGTAATGTTGGAAACCACATACCCAGGGGAACCAATTAAGGGGCATCAAGCAGACCATTCCAGCTTACATTCGTTCCTAGGAATGAGGAGGAAGTGGCACAATTGGAAACTAAGCAACCTTTGACCGATGAGGTGATGGAAGTTTATAAGGAATATCATACTCTTCCTCATGCTATTAGACAAGAGATTGTGTTGAATCAATATATGAATCGGCGTAAGGATAGGAGAGCACAACAGGAACAGAGACCCTGTGGCCCTCATAAAGACTTTCAACATGCTTTGAGCAAACTGTCACTACCTAACTTTGATGGGAGCGAGAAAACTACAACTCGTTCATGGATTCATAAGTTAGACACTTTCTCGAATTTAAAACCAATGGTAGAATTGGAAGCAATTAAATTTGCAACATTACATCTAGAAGGTTTAGCGTATGACTAGTGGCATCATGGATTGGTGATGTAGAATCATGCTCTAATCCAGTCTTATGGAGAATTTAGCAGCAAATTAATTGCTTGTTTTGATAGGAAAGATGAGGAGGTTTATTTTAGGGAGTTGGCCTTGATTAGACAGCATGGAGACATTGATAGTTACATCAACAAATTTGAGAAGGTGGCAGTTATGGTTTCTGATATATCCAAGAGGAGAGTTGTAATGTTATTCACAGAAGGGTTGCATCACAATTTGAGAGGGTTGGTGAAGGCTTTTAAGCCGAGGACTCTGCCGGATGCTATTTAGATGGCACTAGGCCTTGAAACTTTTCTAGTACACAGTTTCCAAAGAAGAGTTTCAAGAACAAGAAGCCATTTTAGAACTTTTAATCAGCCCAAAACCAAATCCTCCTAAGCTAGATTTTGAGAGTAGGAATGAATTGCACAGGAAGAAACTATGTTTCACTTGCAAGGAGCCGTGGGAGCCTGGTCATCGATGCCTTGGGAAAGGCAAGGCACATTATATAGAGGTCACTTCTGATGTGGAGGATGAGATAGTTGATACTAGTTCAGAGAGTGAACATGAGCAATAGATAGAGCATAACAATTCCATAGGCGATGAGACCCAGGGTGCTATTGCTACATTATCGGGTGTGCCTAAGTATCACCCTTTCCGAATAAGGGGAGTTATTAATGGATATCGAGTGACTTGCTTGATTGACAATAGAGCCACACAATTTTATTGACGAGGGTTATGTTGCCAAGAGGAGATTACAGGTGGAGGACTTTTTTGGTTTTAGTGTCACAATAGCAGATGGTTTTAAGATGGGATGCACTACAAAGGTCCCACAATTGAGCATTCAAATGGGAGATTATACAATCATAGACGATTTCTATGTGGTTGAAATTGGAGACATTGATATAGTATTGGGAGTTCAGTGGCTACACTCTCTTAGCAAATACAGTCAGGACTTTCAAAAGATGGAGCTAGAGTTTACATCAAGTGGTAGAATATTGTGTTGAGGGCATTATCAGATGGTGCTCCTAAGATAGTTTCAGTGAAGCGTATGGAGGCTTTGTTCAGACACGGGGAGGTTGCTTGGGTAGCTCAATGTTTTGTATCTTCTAAATCTTTTATCGTGAAAGATAAAGTTTATTCAGTGGATGTGCAGACTAGATTAGACAATCGTAGCTTGGTGTTTGGAGACCTTCCTTCTAGTAGACCTCCGGATCATGGATTTGAGCATGTGATAGAATTGGAAGAGGGTGCCAAGCCTGTGATTACCACTCCATATTGGCACTTGAAGCGCTTTAAATATGAAATCGAGAAAACAATTAAGGAATTGTTAGATAAGGGGCACATCAGGCCCAACTCGTTTGCTTCATCAATGGTGCTTGTGAAGAAAAAATATGGCATAATGAGAATGTGTATAGATTACCGTGCGTT
Organism: Sequoia sempervirens; assembly: GCA_007258455.2. Lineage (NCBI taxonomy): Eukaryota > Viridiplantae > Streptophyta > Pinopsida > Cupressales > Cupressaceae > Sequoia > Sequoia sempervirens. Next base: position 20,228 of record VDFB02251679.1, read on the forward strand.
GAACAAAAAAAACAATTAAGAACAGGTATCCCATACCAAGGATAGATGAGTTGCTGGACGAATTGCATGGGGCAGTTTATTTTTCTAAGATTGATTTACATTCGGGATACCACCAAATTTGGGTCCGTGATGAGGATGTTCAAAACTGCATTCAGATGTCACGACGGGCACTACAAATTCTTGGTAATGCCTTTTGGTCTTACAAATGCACCTACAACGTTTCAGTCATGTATGAATCATGTTTTTAGAAAGCAGTTGCGTAAACCAGTATTGGTATTTTTCGATGGTATTCTAATATATAGTAAAACTTGGGAGGAACACCTTCGGCATATCGACGAGGTATTAGGCATTATGGAGACCAAGTCATTGTTTGCAAAAGCATCCAAATGTGAATTTGGGATGATAGAGATATTATATTTGGGGCATGTAATTAGTGTAGGAGGTGTGAAGGTCCATCAGGAAAAAATACAGGCAATTCTGGATTGGGCTCCATTGAGGAACATTATTGATCTGTGGGGTTTCCTTGGTTTATGTAGTTATGATAGAAGGTTTGTTAGGGGTTTTTCTCAATTGGCTGCATCCCTTATAGACCTCGCAAAAAAGGGAGCTTTCAAATGGTCAGATGAGGTGCAGGCTACATTTGACAAGCTCAAGCAGGTGATGAGCTCTTGTTCGGTATTGGCTCTTCCAGATTTCTCTCAACCGTTTGTATTGGAGTGTGATGCTTTAGGCGAAGGGATAGGTGTAGTACTCATGCAAAACAGGCATCCCATAGCCTACAAGAGTCGAAAGTTGAGAGATGTAGAGCGGCTATACTCCACTTATGACAAGGAAATGCTTGCCATCATGCACGCATTGGAAAAGTTCAGGAAATACCTTGTGTTTTGGTGTAGTGAATGAGTGATGGTTGAAATCAGACTTATGTTATAGAAACTATCAGTACAAGTTATTGTTTTCCCGTATTTTGCAATTTCATAAAGTAAATTGACTCGAGTAGCTTTGTCAAACTTTGAATTGATGTTTGTTATTCATTAAATATTGCTTAAAATTTTTTTTTTGCTAATCATGTGATATTCATTTGAATAACCATTTTTTATTGATGCAGATTTATTGGTCTCTATTTAGCTACCAATCAACATTCGTTTATGTTATTCTTGCAAATCTTTGTTTATAGCCAATATTGGTCTTTGCTTTAGCCAGTAGGAAGTTGTTTTCATTTGAGCTTTAATTAGTTTATCTTCTTTTAAAATTTAAAAATCTCATTGCAAGTCTTGATTGTTGATAGTCCAATGCTTGCAACTAGGGAAAAAATATTCAAATTAGATATTTATATTTAATGCAAAACCTCCTTTTATATTTTGTGCAATGTGCATACCTGTAAATTCTATCAATAGCTTTATGTTTAGTTTTATTTAGATCTTAGTGAGCTTCCTCTTATAATTTGAAAAACAGTTTTATTGTACACACTGTTTTGATTTGAGTTGTCCTGAAAAGGATAAATTAAAACACTCACAATTTTTAGCAACTGTATTGAGGATTGATATCAACACTTCTAGCTTGCAAATAGAAAAACCTCTAGTTGAAATCTTTTCATCCTAGCTAATAAGGAAATTAAAATCTCGATAAATAATTATTTTGGCAATGGGTTACAATACTCAAGTGAGTCAAGACAACAATTTACCTCCATTTCCATTGCCATGAGGAGCTTGTTAGAAATGAAGGTAAACAACTACAATATGGAAATCAAATTTTATTTTGCAAATCTGAAATTTATTCTATATGATACCAAGGGAGATTTAAGGAAATATAAATCAACAACAACAAAGAAATTAACAAGTATAAGAGATTTACACGATACAATATTTACGTGGAGAAAACCCTTTCGGGTTAAAAAATCCACCAAAAAAGAGGCTAAATCTCTATTATCTTGAAATAAGAATACAACAATCAGTTCTTTCTTGCATCCAAATTGACAATATCTATGTACCTGTGCAACCTCACACTTCTCTACCTTGTAAAGCATCTATATAATAATTATGAATTACATTCTTCGCAGTCACCAAATATAGTATCCAAACTTGGACAAAAAATCATGCCTCAATTTTGGGAAGAAACTTCAACATGCTAAACCAATACTCTTACAAAAAATCATAGTTGACAAAGAAACAATCTCTCTATTTTGAGTGTCTTGATTTTCAATCCCTAAAAAATAGGAGAGATTCCAAGATGAATCCCTATAAAATAAGAGATGCTCCAAGATTAATCCCTATAAAATAAGAGACACTCCAAGATGGGTGCCTAGTTTGACCTTATCAGCTCATGTCAAGTTAGAAGATGCTTTTAACCGGTAAATAATAAATAAATAATTACCGCTGCCAATGGATCTCACATCCCTTATGAATAGATTTACAAATAATGTTTTAGAATAATTAAATACATAGGATTTGCAAGGTTGATGGCACTTTAATCCTAATAGAGCCATATTGGTCCCTTGGCACTTGTGATCCTCATGACTTCCCACAAGGCCCAAGAATGAATTTTTCTAAAATTCCATAGTGACGACATGCAACATCCCAATGAGCATATATTAGCCTTCACCATAACTTGTGGCATTCTAGGAGTGGGTCATGAGGATTTTGTTCACCCTTTTGCCAAAACTGCAGTTAATTAGAGCAATGATATAATGGTTTCATCATCTTGCCCCAAGTTGTATAAGAAGTTGGGAAATCATGGGGGGAAATTTTTATCATGCTTCAAATTGGTTGAGGATGGCCACTTTATTTTTGCTCAACTCTCAAACACAAAGAAGGTCAACAATGAGCGTATGAGGGACTGTTTCACTCGATTCACTCGACTTGTGGGGAGAATTATTAATCTTTAAGGCCTTCTCAAATTATTCTAAGCTATTTTATCAGTGCCTTACATTAAAAATTGCCTTTCTAGGAAAAACCTATGAAATTGATGAACATGAAGTGTAGGCACAATCGGTCAATCTAGAGGACTTGATCACTACTAGAAAAATTAGAAAAGGCACCATCAGACCAATGTTCGCAAGTTCTACACTCCTCTCCTACAAGAAGTAGTGATTGATATGACAAATATGAAGAGAAATTTTAGTAGAATGGTCCAACACAACAATAGCAAGGACATTTTCAAAGGAATAACAAAAATGATCATTTCATTCTACCTCCACCTAAAAGCAGTGTTCCACGGGGACACTTCCCCCCACTAGCCTACCAGTAATGCCACCATCCCACCACCAACACCGTCGTCTCCAAGATGCCACTAGGACTTCGAGGATGCTAGGGTGTCCTCAAGACGACTAGGGGACTCCTAGTTGTCTCCGGATTGTCTCGAAGATGCCTAGGCATCTCCTATGACCAAATGACCAAAAAACAAATCTTTCTAAAAAATAAAATTTTTCTATGCCCAAGGCCAAACCCTAATGGCCTATGGGCCCCACCCAAACCCCACAAACTCGATAAAACTACCTACTATCCTCATTTCAATTCACAAAAAGCAAATCAACAAGAAGCTAATAGTGTGAGTGTGAGAGTGAAAGTTACAAGTGTAAGGTGAAAGAGTGAGAATGAAGAGCAAGAGGAATGAGGAGGAGCAAGATGAAGAGCAAGAAGTGGAGTGATCTCAAGTTAAGGTTCACTTCAAAATTCAAATGCTTAAAACGAGTTTTCCAAAGTTTCATTTGTAATTCTTATGCTGATACATCTTTTCATAATTATTTTTTAATGTACTATATGTACTTCAGTGCCACCGCCCTGCCGCCACCTTGCCACCGTCCCCTGGCCATCCCCAAACTTAGGCCCTTGGTCCCCCTATCCCCAAAACCCATCCCCACATCCCCGCATCCCTTTGTCAGGAAACTCTATGAAACTATGACTAAAAGGCTTGCCTTGGTAGCACCTCATGACAACATTAACAATTTTTTCTCTTTCCATGAGACAAATGACCATGATGCTTAACATTGTTGGGAGATGCATTGCATGATGCAGTGCTTGGCAGCTTCCATGTTATATTATCAAAGGTTTCTGGTTAACCTTCAATATCTTTGAGATGAGCCCAATGACGACTCTATGAGAGGATATATTCAAAATGGACCATTTTGTGCCAAAAAATTAAATACATTCAATGACTGTGTATGTTCATGGAAGCTAGTAGTTGTGAAAGAGCAAATATTTAAATAGAGGAGAGTATAGAAGGGGCATCCATGAGAGAACTCACAAATGTTTCTTACTTTCAAGAGCCTACATTCATTCCTACATTAGCTAATCAGGATGAGTTTGATTTCCCATCCACCTCATAGCCTTACCTATTTTCTATGAAGAGGAACAAGATTTTGTGTTAGAAGAAATAGCATATCATTTGTATATTGACAAAGGTAGCCTCCCAAGCATTGTGGAGGAAAATAGAGATTCAATTGTTTCCATTGAGCAAGAGAACAATGAGTGTGTTGAAGATGAAGCATTAGAGGAATTCCTCTTTACCTTTGAGGGATTATTTGAAGAACCTACACACAACAAAATTAAAGAATGAAGATTGAGAATTAGATATTAGTTAATTAGTTGATGCTAGGTTTGGATATGTTTGAAGAAGAGAAATGATCTATCAGTGAAGATAGCAGTTGTAAAATTAATGGTGAATGTTGAATTTAAGATCAGATGTAAATGCACAGAAGATTAATTCAAAAATCAGACAAAAATAACACAGCATATACCCTGGGAAAACCCTCCTCTTGAGGGAGAAAAACCCAGCAACAAAGATCTCTCTTATATTGATGCAACAGAAGCAATTTTACAAATAACAATGAGGTCTAACACAAGACCGATATCAGGTAATGAAGAATGACAGAGAACAAATTCTAGATCACACCTGGAAATATCAGAACACAGATCTGATAATGCTCAATCTGCACTGAGAGATCTTCAAACCATGCACTGAATTCACACAACACTGAATGTTCTTCAATCTTGGATTCATACAACACTGTGAATGTTCTCCCTTGTAATATTGTATTCGCACTTGCTTGTTATATTCACATTTGAGTATATTGCAGGCTGAAAGAATCACTTCAATCTGTACCTTGAATTTGCACTGAATAATATTATGGAGCTGGTGAATTCGCACTGAGATCTCACCCAAGTTCGCACTTTACCACCGGCTGTGTTCAGACTTAAATCATAGACAAATTCGGAACTGTGTTCGCACTTGAATCATAGACAAGTTCGCATATAGTCATCAGCTGAGTTCGCACCCTTTTAATCATGAACAAACATCGGACTTTTGTATATATCGAACTGTAGTGGATCTGCTTGAATGCGATGATGGATGAACAAGAAGAATATAAATACACATGCTTCAAGACCCTTCAAGTCGGCCTCAATATAGTTTGAATATCCTTTTACAAAGGTCGGCCTCAATTAAATATCTTCTAATAAAAGATAAACATCAAATGCTTTTATGTCGGCCCATAAGATGAAAAGACAATAATAATAATAAATATAATTTGAATAGCCGATGGCTATCATTCAAATTTATTTTCACGAAGGAGCTGAGCTGGAAGGAGCTACCGAAGCTGCTATAACATTAACAGTGAAGAGTATAATTGTTTCCTCTCCCTTAGGGACATATCTAGGCCCCCAACGCTTAGAGCCATATGGAACTATAGGTTTGATGATGGTATCGAAAAGACATATATTTGAAGGAATATTTTGGAAGTGGATTTAAAAAAACTAATGCTCCAAGATAGAGAGAGAGGCATATCTCTTGCAAAGACGCGAATGTGAGGTAGGCTTCATGTTGAAAGAACCATAAAATTGGTACCCCAAGTATGTGTAAAAATGAACAAGGGCATCAATTTGTTGTAACCCTTCAGTAGAATGAGAGAGAAGAACAACATTATCAACAAAAAGTAGAATGGCAATAACCACATGTAAATTGCAACTGTCATCCGTATGAGCATTGCTGAAGAAACTCCTCCAACTCATTAATGTAGATGCTAAAGAGGGTCAGAGAGAAAGGACACCCTTGTTTGACCCCAATGCTACTCCTTACAAAGTTAGAGAGACCGTGACAGTTAGGAAGCTCCCAAATGATTGCCTGATAAAGCCTCAAAGAAGTAGTAATGAGAGAATTGGGAACACTGACATCATGCAACCTTTGGAAAAGCAGGTATCTTGAAACCAAGTCAAAGGCCTTCTTGAAGTCTATGAAACAACATAAGACTAGAAAATACTTGATAATTTCTCTATCACCTTATTGGTTCTTCTTAGAGTGGCTTCTCCCCAAGAGCTTGTTTGAAAAAGGTGAAGTCAGACCTAGACTAGAAAATTCTTGATAATTTCTCTATTGGCTTTAAGGTTGGGGTCAATTGCTCGCATGAAATCATTTTTGATCTTGTTATATCCATGGACTTCATTTTATTTACAATATTTGCAATGTGCATCATGTACTGTTAGTTAAAAGCCAAGTTTGCATTTTCTTAATCTTGTTTCTTAGATTTTATGAATCTTTTCAAATGCTATCGCCAAATTTTTTTAATGGTTAAAATTTCATTGACACCCAGCTAAAATTTATAAGGTAGCAACTATATCTTCACCTAAGAAGGGTTTGATAACATCAATTAGTCTAGCTTAATCAATTTTTGCAAGAAATACAGTTTCTCAAGACAAATTTGAGCTTTGAAATATGATTTAAGCTTTAAATTAATCAGACTCACATTTGTTTGCTACCGATTATTTTCTACCAGATTGCAGCAATATAAATAATAACAGTAATGACAATGAACACTCTAAATACTAGAGAAGCAGATGTTCTCATATAGGTATTGTATTTACAATTGTTCAGTATATGGAGGACCAAATCAGCCTCCCTTCCTTGACATAGACTTGCTTTTTAAACAACAATACACATGATTATTGGTTAAACAACCATCAGCAATCAAACATAAGGAGTAACATCACTACCTAATGCCAACAAAACATCACGGGTTAGCTATAACAAAACATTACTAAATCAATGTTCTACATTATCTCTCCTTTTAGAAAAGTCGGAGTCCCTCCTGACAATACTAATAAGTAATAACAAAAGGATTAACTCAACGAGGAGAAGTTGTAGGTGGGGAGTAGAAGGCATCCCTAGAACTCTGAGAGGCGGTGAACTGGATGACCTTGCATAGTGGAGGTTTCAAAATTATAGCTCAAATACTCGGATGTTATTGGAAGCTCCCGCTTAATATGTGATACTATTGCAAACACGATAGCTTCATTTGGAAGTTGATTCATAATTAAAGCAAGACTACACACCATAGTGAGATTGTGGACCCCAAGGCATTTCAGATGATGCAAACAAGTTTGCATGTATTATACACAAAACATTCTCAGGTGTTACCATGCCATTTCTTCCTTAGCCAGGCTCTGGAATAAAAAATCCGAATTCTCCCAATGGGCTGATCTCTTCTTTTCGTGATTCTCACTGGCCCAACTCTTCAAAGTTACTGAAAATCATTTCCAGCAATTGTATGTTGCTAGTGCTGGGATGATCAACAGACAAGTATGCACATGCATTGGAACTTCTTGCAGACTAAAGACAAACCAAGTAACAAATTTTTAATTTTTCTATGGACTGTACATCAGCACAATTGCCACCATTAGTTGCAGGCCGTACTGCACAATTCAAAGGATGTATGATGTGATTCTCACAATTTATTGCATTCCTTATATCCACAATCTGATTTCCAATTGGTACTATAACAGGGTGTAAGTTGAATTTACAATTGCAGGCCTGGCCATACAACCTTCAAAATTTGTAGACTGTATGCTAACAATGTTAGGTATAGTAGTAGCAGGGTGTACGGCAATATTCCAGCCTACAGTCAAGTGGTAGTTTGTGGAGCATATGACATGAACATCAGACCAGGTGGTACTAGATGGTACGATGTCCTTTTCTGGCCTGTATGGTTCAATTTTTTGCACATACAGGTGGTTCAAGTTACAAAAGCAATGATGCCAGACTGTTACTTATTCTACACTACCAGATTGCAGCAATATAAACAATAACGGAAATAGCAATGAACACCCCAAATACCAGATAAGCAGATGCTCTTATATAGGAAGTGTCTTTAGTCTTTATAAGTGTTTGGTATAGGAGGGTCCAAATCAAACTACCTTCCCTGACGTAGACTTGCTTTTTAAATGACAATATGTATGGTTTTTGGTTATATAACTGTAGACAACCAACATAAAGAGTTACATCCTTACCTGATGCCAAATTAACATAATAGGTTGGCTATACTATAACATTATTACATCAACAGTCTACACCATTCTGTTCAATGGAAAGCTATTTGTTCAAAGTTCTCTATTTTGGTCTGCTAAAATGGAATCCACATTGTATTCCTTAAACGATAACAAAAGCATGTAAAAATTTGGTTTGCATACATATTTATTATTTAAAAACTATGTTACCAGGTTCGCCTCCTGCAGGGCTGGATCCGGGTTCAGTTTGCACCGGATCCAGGTTTGGTTCAGTTCCTCTGTGGCTTTGTACAGAACAGTTTTTAAATTTTAATTTAAGGGTTTTAACATTTATTAATGACATTCATCAAAATAAAGAGCATTTGTGTCAATTAGGTTTTGACTACAATTTGTTTCTTTTTATTTAAAACCCTGACTGCGCTCTTTGAATTAAGATTCATTTCATGTTGCCTCTTCATTTGCTTGCTGCCTCTGCCAGGTTGTGCTAAAGAAGTCTCTGATTTTTGTGCAATTTGATTACTATTTTAAAGGGTGATTGCATGAGTTTCAAAGATTTCAGCAAAGATTTACGCTGTTGAGTTTATGGTGGTTTTATTGTTTCTATGGTGCTATGTGATATTCTAATCCTAATTCATGCTTCTATATATATTTATGTTTTTTACATGTTTTTTGTATGAGTGAACCCAAAACAAACCCAAACCCCCAAAAAAAATTTAGCCAAACCTGCAAACCAAACCCCTGAACCCAAACCCGAATCAGTTCCAGAACCGGCAACTTAGTTTAAAAACTAAAAATCAATCAGTTATCATGAAGAAGTGAATTGCAATGACTGAAATTGGTGATATATATATGAAAGATATTTTGTATCTCACAATTCATTTTGTTTATGTGGCTTGCAGTTCAATTATGATGTGAGTCCCTATGGATTTAGAGAGTTTTTCAAGCGCCAAGGCATATCGTCTCAAATGCTTATGCAAGAAGATGCACAATAGCATATCTTGCAGCAATGTTTAGAAGCCAAGAAGAAACTAACATCCTTTGTTAATGGTGTGGCTCTCCATGGCTTGTTACTGTTTGTTATTTGTTTTAAAGTAGATATTTTGAGAAGGTGAATGTTGTTCAATTTTTTTTACTTCTAGGAGAATTTATTGGGGGTAAATTTGAAATGCTAACACAATTATTTTTTTAGTGGCAACAATTTTAATTGTACAGTTGAATTTTCTAGAAATTGATCCAAAACTGAATGTGGAGAGTGCATTCGTGATAGTAATTAGATTATTTGTCATAAGCTTTCATGCCTGTTTTATGTTTTCTTTAGTTTGGCATTACTAATACGTTTACAAAAGAAAAAGAAAATTGTTTCAATGATATGTTTTACCTTTCTAGATGGGATATTCATGATATATATATACCAAAGGTATATTGTTAATAAGAGCAATCAAAATCATACCAATAAAACCAAGTAGCAGCTCCAAAGAAGAATAAAACATCAAAACCAAAGGACAACATAATGTCAAAGTCTACAATTTCCAAATGACAGCTAAACATGAAATACAATCATACACAGATATTAACAAGTTCCATCCACAGAGCCCTTTGAGGAATGAATATGTTCCTCTACATTGGTCAGACCTCTGGTTCTTAGCATCAAGATGGTCTACAGTGGCATGCACTTGCTTCAGCATACTTTTCACATTCTTTTCTTTGAGCTTTTCTACTCAACCTGGGTAGACACCACTGTAACTTGAAGAAGGGAGAGGAATCTTAGCTAGGGAAGACTCATAAACCACTGAAGCTTCCTACTTCTCACTGTCACTTCCATCCATAGACATCTGATCAAGTACATTTTGTACAACCTCTTGCCTACTGGAAAATCTGTCTGCATACCCCTGAAGATCATTAAGAACCATGTCAGCAGTTTTAACAGGAGCAAGATTATTCACATTCAACTCATTGTTTCCAATACCAACAAGCTCATCAAATCCAACTTCTTCTGCAATCCTGAGAATACTAAAACCATTAAATTGTTCTCATAATGCTGATTATTCAGCACACTCCAGTCCTCTGCATCTATCTCCTCTTGCTCAATGTCACACTTATATTGGTCAAGCATATGGGCTACAATTGTGAAAAAACCAGTTCTGAATGAGTAGTCTTGCTGAATGGTCAAAGAATCTGTATTCAAGTAATTTTTTAAGTCAACTTTTGGAACCTTAAGTTGAACGTTGAACTGCAATCCCTGGAGCCATTATAATGTGACTTCACTTAAGAATGCCAAACCTCCTATTACGTTGGTACACAATATAATTTCTAGAGTTCCAAAGGAATGACAAATCTTAGTAGACATTACAAGCCAAAGCTTTATAAAGAACTTAAAGACATCCATGTCATTACTAATAACTAATTAATTCTATATTTTTCTGGCAATCTTTAGACCAAACAGTAATAAAGAGTTTCCACTCAAAACGTACATGAAAATATTTTAAGTAGAGCATGGAACAATGTGCTGGTGTTGCTTGCCCTTTGAAGGAGAAACTTGGTCCCATCCCTTGTGCCAAATCCTCCTCAGTGGTGGTTTGTGCCCAGGATGTGGTAGAAAATGAGGACTTCTATCAGTGTACGGGTTTGGTGTGTAGATTCTACAACTTTTGGCCTTCTTTCCTTGATCTTCACAAATGGGTGTTGGATTTTTGAAGGCTTCTTGTCGTGGGTAAGGTTAAGCTCTTCCCTTATGCAAAGAGTTTCTTCATTGCTTCTTTTGCCTCTTCAAAGAACATAGATTTGGTGCTTGACAATGACAATAAACTGTGGTCTTGGGGAGAGCACTCTCTCTATAAAGGCTTGGTCAACTTCATTTAACCCCCTTACTAAGACTCTAAATGTGTGTTTGGTGTGGGTTAAACTTTTGAATTGCCCCCTCTAGTTTTGGAGGTTTCATGCTATGAGGCCATAAACAATTCTATTGGTAGCTTCTTGAAGGTTGACGACTCCGCTTACTACATCATACACTCTACTTTTGCTCACATTTTGGTGGACATTGATATCTCCAAGTATATTCATGAGGATGTGGTTGTGATGGTGGGGGATAGGTCTTGGACTCAACTGCTTGACTACAAGGGTCTCCCTTTTAGATGGAGATGATGCTTTTCAAGTGGTCACCTAACTACAAATTGTCCTCTCTCTTGATGCAAGGGCTCACCTACTTGGTGGAAGAATGCTAACAAAGATCACTTGACTATCCATGCCCTTGATTGTTCGTCGGATGGCTTCCCTCATGATGACGAGTCCTCTCAAGAGAATATTTCTTTAGCTTTTGGTGCAACTTTGATGTGCCCTTCTCCTTCTACTCCTTTGGACCCTATTGGAGGACTTGCTACCCCATTCTCACAACTTTCTTTTCCTTTGGTTCAGATCAACTTTAGAGTACTCATGTGTTGGAGGGCCGCATTTTGCCTCGCCATTTTGTTGCTCCTTTGCACATGGATGGGCTCTCTAAGGGGAATCCCCCCTTGTTGCTCCTTGTTCTAAGCAACTAGTGGATAATATCTCCTAGACTATTGTTAGGAGGAAGAAAGGTCTTCCTAAATCTTTTTCCCAAACTCATGCTAGAGTGCTGGGTGAGAGGTCAATTCGGGCAAGGTTTGGTATTGTATAAGTGGGACCTTGGGGGTTCCAGCTTTATCTTTTGTTTGTAGTTGTTTTTGGTAGCTTGGTTGCAAGTGTACCTCACTCTTGTTGGTCTGGTTGAGTGGTTTGGTCTGTCCCATTTCTCATGGTACATGTTTCGTCTGCCTTTTGGCTTTGTTGTACAATGGTTTAGGCCCTTTCAAACCCACTTAGCAATATAAAAAAAACAATGTTAATCCAAAAAGCATTAGAGTAGAACTGAGTAATTTCTAATACATCAATAACCACCTAAAACAAGATTTCTTAGGCTTCATAGAATATAATTGAATAATCAAACACGTATCAAGTTGTTTGTAAGGTTCAACTAACTCCCACTTAAGATCAAGTTTTAGAATACAATCTAGGGAGAAAGATAAACATATTACTTGCAAGAAATATCTAAGAATGAAGGATCTTTTAGCCACCTTAAGTTGTACCAAACTTAAGTATCAAAATTTATCTTGCTGTTAGCAAGAAATGTGCTTAGAGCCTTAACAAGTATTGAATATGCCCTTTGATAATAATGTACTTTAAAAACCAACATTAGATCATCTCAAGGGATAATTTTGCCGCTATGAAAAATCTTAAAATATTACGTACTAAAATTAGCCAATGTTTCATATAAGCTAAGTTCCACGGAATAGATTTGAATGCATGGCAGCAGGATCCAAACTAAGTGAAAACTTCATTCCTAACCACAAGGTGTTTAATCAGCTCCCATTCCTTCCATATTGACTCAAAGATAATTGACCTTGTTGGCTTGAGTATAAACAAGTTGAACATGTTTTAAATGATGAAGGTTGTTTCAATCATGCTTGTCTTTGTCGACTTCATGAGAGATGTTATGCTTAACTAGGACTTTCCATCCAAGGCTCACTTACATTAAGAATCTCAAATCCATTTGATTGCTAAAGCAACACGTTGAACCTTAATATATTTCAACTTAAATCTGCTAATGGCTTCATGTTTACAACAAGCATTCGAAGCTACATCGTTCCATTTTTGTTATCCCTCTCATCATATTACAAAATGTCCTTTACCTTTTTTATTCAATTTATCAATATGAGATCTACCAAATAACTAACAAGAATCATAATAAATATTGTAAGAAGACAATACTTTCTAGCAAACATGAAACCATCTAATAAATGAATAAATATCTGTAACATTTACTAGGCATTTTTACTAATTTTGGCTTAGACCTATTGCCACATCTTTAAAATAAGAGTTCAATGTAAAAGTGGTACAAAGATATGTAACAATCTTACTAGGGCCACCATAGGACCAACATATATTCATAGTCCATTCATAAGGAGAGTTAACTCAATCCAACAACATAGATTTGTGAATAGCAATCTTAGACCTTGAGGCAAAACAATATATCAAGCCTAATAGTCAATTGCTCAAAAAATTCCTTATCAAAAACAAGAAACAAGTGTCATTAACAAATTGAATTTTAGTTAAGTTGGAATGATTTGGCAAAAGAATGCCTTTAATGGGAGGGCCTATAGACGAATGTCTATGCAATTGATGCTCAACAATAACTAAACAAAGACAAAAGGAACTAGAGGACGCACTTCAATTTCCACTTGTACACAAGTATCTTGAAAACACACTTTAAGCTAACAAAAATAACTCCAAGCAAGGACCATCAAGATCAAAAGAATAAAAGACTACTTAATTCTATCGTAAATCTTTTCAAAATTAGTAACAGCCATGCATACATTTTTCTAGTGGATTATAGCCAAGTCATAACCTAACCAATTTGGTAGAGGTTGTCCAACATAAATTTGCATTCCCCATTCAATTTGTTATAGGTGATAATTTCATGTAAAATCGTATTAACCATATTTATCAACACATTAGCTAAGATACTATAAGAAACATTTAATAAGTAATGGCCTTCCAATTCTTAACTCGATCCTATTGTCATCCTTAGTAATGAGCTTAATGACACCTTTATTAATATCTTTATCCAATTATATAATTGATATTGCTTCATAATTGTAGATGAGAGGAAAATGAAGGAACACACAAGGAAATGCAAATAGAGTTGAATTTGACTTGAAGCCCTACCACTACTGCTGATTGAGCAAGCAAATGATGCAAATTCAAATGGAAATAAAAAACTAATACAAACCTTAGGTGATTGGATGTGCTATTGATGTGTTTTGATATCAAATTGCTCTTGTGGAGTCCTCAATGTGGAAGCATGTATTCACAGAAGGATTGCTCTCTATTATTTGGTTGAATCGGAAGATGGATTTATAGAGTTGGGATGAGGAGGGTTGAAATGAATGGTTAGGATTGAATGAGGGGATTTTTTAAATTTGAATTTCGGAGGGAGGTGGAAATAAATGTCGGTAGTTGTTAAATGGAGGGCTAAGATGTTCTGAAATGAACTGGTAATTGCTTACTTGCTTGTATTAACAAGGAAAGATTACAATATATAGCAGTGGCATAGCACTGAAAACATTAATGAGTCTAGCTACTTTAACTAACTACAACTGTAGACATTTAAGATGTCTACTAACCTCTACCTACACACTACAAAAGACATTTAAGATGTCTAAACTAACTAATTACATTATTGACCATTAACAATATAAAGAGATATTATTCTAACACCCTTCCTTAATGGTCAATCTATCAACAACACCAAGTTGCCCTCTGAGTTTGACAAACTTATTCGGGCTTAGAAACTTGGTGAGAATATCTGCAGTTTGATCCGTTGTTGGAACATACTGTAGTTGAATTAATCCGTCTTCTACCAGCTTGCAGATGTAGTGACAATGAAGTTCGACATGCTTGGTATGTTCATGGAAGACTAGATTTTTGGCCAGTTTGAGCACCCCTTGATTATCAATGTACAAGGGAGAAGGACCTGCTTGTGACATGTGCATGTTAGAAAGCATCTTACGGAGCCAAACTGCCTCACATGCTGCCTTAACTCTTCCTTGATATTCAACTTCAGTCAAGGAAAGAGCCACTGCTTGTTGCTTCTTGCTGGTCCATGTTACAACACCTGTACCCAAACTGAATACATACCCAAAAGTAGATTTTCTGTCATCCACTGAACCTGCCCAATTTGAGTCTTGTATAACCAATCAACTTTGGATCCTTGCATCTTGCCATACAAAATGCCATAATATGAAGTGCCCTTAACATATCTCATCACACGCTTCGCTGCAACCCAATGATTAACTTTTGGAGCTATCATGAAGCGAGAAATGTAGCTCATGACAAAACTGATATCAGGTCTAGTGGCAATGAGGTAGATGAGATTGCCCACTAGTTGCCTGAATGCTGTCTCATTTATTTTAGGTGAATCAGATTTGGCTGAAAACTTCAGCCCTTCTCCATAGGTGTGGAGGCAGGTTTGCAATCCTGCATCTGAAATTTGTCAAGCAAACTTTTGGCATATTTAGACTGAGAGATAAAAATGCTACCAGCGGTCTGCCAAACCTCAATACCCAAACAATAATGGAGAAGCCCCAAATCTGTCATGTCAAAATCCTGACACAAATCCTGTTTGATTGCTGCAATCAAATGTGTTGAACTGCTAGTAATGATCAAGTCATCAACATAGACAACAAGAAACAAAATATCATCACCAGAGCACTTGACATACAAATTAGAGTCATAAGGGTTGCGCTGAAAACCATCATCAACCAAGTACTGATCAATCTTGATGTACCATGCATGGGGAGCCTGTTTTAGTCCATAGAGTGCTTTTACCAATCTGCAAACCTGATGTTCCTTACTGGGAACCTTGAATCCAAGAGGCTGCGTCATATAAACTTCTTCCTGCAACTCACCGTTGAGAAAGGCACTCTTGACATCCATCTGATGAGCTATCCATCCAAACTGAGCTGCAATAGCGAGAAGAAGACAGATTGTGCTCATCTTGGCAATAGGAGAAAAAGTCTCCTCGTAGTCAATGCCCTCCCGTTGTGTAAATTCCCGAGCAACTAATCTGGCCTTATATTTATCCAAAGTACCATCTGCATGATACTTGACCTTATAAACCCATTTGCAGTTGATAGGTTTCTTCCTAGGAGGAAGATTAGTAAGAACCCAAGTGTGATTCTTCAGAAGACTATGATATTCTGTCTCCATAGCCTTTTCCCACTCTGGAATTCCTTTAGCCTCTGAATATGTTTGAGGCTCATAGATGCTGTGGATGTTGGCCATAAGAGTAAAATTGACTATATTTTGCTGCTTTCTCTTTCTGCGAGCTGATCTTCCCTCAATGAGTTCATCATCATGAAGATCTTTGATAGTCTTGATCCACCACTTAGGCCGATCAGTAGAAGTACCAACATCTGGAATAGGAGAAACATCTCTTGGGATTTTTGGAACAAAGTCATCTGGATGTGTCTTGAGGAAAATCAGGTGGTGCTATATCATGACTGGTAGACTCCTCATCTTCAAAGTTAGAATGCTTTGAATCCCTCCCATCAGGGGAACCAAGAGGAAGACAAACACCCTCATTAGAAACCTTCATAGGCTGATCCTCAGGACTGGTAGTAGGAAGAAATGGACCAGTAGTCTCATCAATCACAACATCACGACTAAATATGAGATGATCTATCTCCACATCAATCAACCTGTATGCCTTGTGATTGTCACTACAACCTATAAACATAAGTTGTTGGCTTTTGGAGTCCAGCTTGCCATGCTTGGCGTTTGGAATCCATACATGAGCTGTAGAACCAAAGACTTTCAGATGGCCCACCTTAGGCTTACGTCCTGACCAAGTTTCTTCAGGAGTCATCTTCTTAATGACTTGTGTAGGTGATCGATTCAGGAGGTAGACTGCAGTGTAGACTACTTCAGCCCAAAATTTCTTTGGTATATTTCTAAACTCCATAGAATGAGCCATTTCAGTAATGGTGCGATTCCTATGTTCAACGACACCATTTTGTTGAGGGGTGTATGGTGTGGTGAGTTGGCGTTTAATGCCATGTGTAGCACAAAAAGTAGAGAAGTCAGTTGAACAAAACTCCCCCCCCCATTATCTGACCTTAGAGTGACAATCTGAGAACCCGATTCTTTCTCAACTAGGGCCTTATACTGCTAAAATGTATTGAACACATCTAATTTATTTTCAAAAAATACACCCACATTTTTCTATTGAAATCATCAACAAATAATAAAAAGTACCTGAACCCAGTAATAGATGGAGTGTTCATTGGTCCACATACATCAACGTGAACCAATTGAAGTACTTTGGAGGCTCGCCAAGAATCACCATCTGAGAATGGTGTCCGATGCTGCTTCCCATCCTGACAGGCTCCACAAACTCCATGATTTTGAGTTTGGATCTCAAGTAGACCAACAACCAAACCCTCTCGAGACAATTGAGAGAGATAGTGCACATTCAAGTGCCCATAATGATGATGCCAAAGTTTGTTGATGGAAGTACTCCTGGCTGCTAGAATGTGCCGCTGAGAATCACTAGAATCAACAAATCTATACAGACCATGATCCTCAAGTCCCATAGTGATTGGAGTAGGAGTCTCCCTATCAACAATGCTGCAGGTGGACGAATTGAAAACAACATCCAACTGGGGAGAATGCCTCATGATATGCTTGAAGGAGAGAAGATTATGTTCCATGCCTGGAACATAGTAGACATCAAGAAATATTAAATTTCTCTCTCTAGAGTGAATCTGAACATTACCCTTACTGACAATTGTGTACTCTTCGCCTCCTCCAAAGATCACCGAATCAGAGAATGGTTCATATTTGGTGAACCAATCTTGACGATGAGTAAAATGCCGAGAAGCTCCTGAATCAATATACCAAGTAGAAGATTTGACTGGATCTACAGTTCTTTTGGCCATAAAAGCATATAATGCAGATTGTTTATGCTCAAAGTGCTCTGCGACATTTGCCTTTTGTTGAGACCCTCTCTGCTTCTTTTGTTCAGAAGTCAACCGAATTCGATAGTCAACCTTCATGTGACCATATTTATGGCAATAATTGCACTAAATGTTCTTCTTCTTGCTGTCTTGAGAAGAACCAGAGCCTTTCGGCTGAGAAGATTGAGCCTTCCCTTTGTTTTTAGCAGAATATTTGGCAGATAACGCTTGCTCTGTGGAGGTGGAACTAGTACTGCTCCCAAACTGTTGTCTCCAACGATTCTGTTGTAGAAGCTTGTTACACAAGTCTGGAAAGTTCAAATCAACATATGTTGAAGTAATATTGAGGTCTCAATGAAATGCTCATAAGACTTTGGAAAACTCTTCAAAGTAATGACAACCATGTCCTCTTCTTCCATTGTTCGACCAATCGCCTCCAACTGGTCACAAATGTCCTTAATCTTTGTCAGATGTTCTTGTAAGGATATTTTCTCATCCATCATGATGGAAAAAAACATGTTCTTAAGAAAGAACGCTCTGCTCTTATCAGAGGTTTCATGAAGGGCCTTCGAATGATCCTAGATTTTCGTAGCAATTTTTCCAGATGGTACCTGAGGTAGCTGCTTATCTGTGACTAAGAGTTTGATGGGCATGATAGCTTCTCGGTTGCGTTCATCCCATTTGTCCTGATCCTTTTCGGCTACAGTGGGACGAGTTGAGTTCCCCAAAACAACTTGATTGAGGCAACGATATTAAAAGATCGTAAGCATGCGATGTTTCCAGGTGTTGTAATTCTTCCCATTGAACTTCTATCTGCTTTCAAGCATTATATTTGTCAGAGATGCCATCATGTACCCTAAGGTCAAACTGGTGAAGGCCAAAAAACCACTGCACCGAAAGCAAAAACAAGTTACGCAAGATAAATTTCAAGGCATAAATTGAAACCCTAACATGGATTTTGAGGTATAAAACTAATGCAGAGTTTTTAAGACAACCTAGAAAATTCGAAGAATACCCAAAAGATTTTAGCAACACCCATGTGCACAAATTTTGAGGCACAAACTTCGAGACACCCAGAAAAAACTAAAGACCACCCAGTTGAGAGCTTGAAAAACCCACAAGGAATCTGTAATCAAAATAAAATTTTGACTTGAAACAAAGGGTCAAAACCCTAGTCGGAATTCTTAGGAAACCTAAGCGAATATGAAAATCATGATTTTCAGAAAATCGTGGCTCAGAAATGAGCAAAACACCATGCCAAAATTATGAAAGCAAAAAAACACCACTAGGTTCAGAGTTGTGCCCAAAAGCCGTGAAGAAAAGAGGTCGCATGGATTTCTTTTATGTAGAAAACACATTTTTAAAAACGCCCAGACAGTCAGAAAAACGCATCCAAAATAAGGATGAAAATGCGACTAGAGAATGCTCGAAAAATTGCTGCCCTAATAAGGTGAAAATCATGTGCAAATCTGACAAAAAAATCGACCTTTAAGAGCTTAAAATCACACCCAAAAGAAGAGCACGCGCCCAAAAGAAATAAAGAAAACACACGGCCTGCAATCAGGAAGTAGCACCAGAAATCACGTCCTTAAGGAGTTGTGCAACCAGAAGGAAAAACGAATTCAAAACTTGAATCCTTAGAAAAAAATTCAAATTATGGCATCAACCCATGATTTTTTTTTTCTCTTCAGAAATACTGGCGCCCAGAATTAATTTCAAAAAATACAAAAAAATTTCAACACTGAAAAATTCATCACGAATTTTTATTTGAAATTTTTTCCGAAAACAAATTCCCGCTCTGATACCATGTTCTGAAATGAACTGGTAATTGCTTACTTCCTTGTATTAACAAGAAGGAAATATTACAATATATAGTAGTGGCATAGCATTGAAAACATTAATGAGTCTAGCTACTTCAACTAACTACAACTATAGACATTTAAGATGTCTACCAACCTCTACCTACACACTACAAAAGATATTTAAGATGTCTAAACTAACTAATTACATTATTGACCATTAACAGTATAAAGAGATATTATTCTAACATAAGATTGATTTGAATAAGTGAATGACAAAGATTCAAAGTTGATTTGAGTTTGGATAGATGGTAGTTGGGGATGAATGGCTAGGATTTGCTTGATTAAATTGATGGCTAAGATTGAAGATTAATTTGATTTAGGATTGATGATGAAGAATTTTATTATAATTTTTAATTGTCATTGGGACATGATTTGTCTTATTAGTGGGGGTAACATAAAGATTTGGGACTTTAGGCTAATTCATCATTTAATAAGATTTAATTAATCAATGAAGAGGGATGTATGAAATTGGTTTAGTTAAATAAATCTAATTTATTTAATTAACTTTATGATGGAGTGGATGTTAAAATGTTAATCCTAATTAATTAAATAAATATAGTTTATTTAATTAATTAGCGCTAAGATGATTTCAGTATGGCTTTGATGGGCTTAGAATGGTGTTGAACGTGGCAAAAATAGTGATGTTACGTGTCATTAGGATGTGGTCAATTTTAGGTGTCTTCATTTTGCCCCTCTTTGAAATAGTGCCACAACTATAAAAAACAATGTCGTTTCAAAAAAAAGTATAGACAATTAGCAAGATAGAATTAGTGGTACGATGCCTCAATCATTTGGAAGAATGGGGCTTATGAAATAGGTTAGTGATGCCCCCTTAAGAGAGTACATAGGTTGATAGGACTTGGGTGGTCTCTCAAAAGGAGAACTAGGTTTGGAGGGCCGAGGAATGGAGGGGAGGTGTTTGAATAGATAGAAGGAATGGGGGGGAAATGGTTAGATGTAAAAAGGTTGGGGTGCATTGAGATGAATAAATAATGTTAGTAACATGGATGAGATGTCTAAAGAGTTATGCTGAGTTGCAAAGGGATATGATGGGCATGGATGAGGAGAGGGATATTGATAATGACGTGATGCATGATGATTGGGTATGGTGGATGGTAAGTACATGCTAGGAGGACAATTTGCATGCATGCGAGCAAGTGCATTTTGTTGTAGCTATTGACATTATGCATAATGATGATGGTGAGCTAGGGACATGAAGGACTGATATCTAAGTAGACATATGACTTGATGCATTATGATATAGAAGACCATAATGATGTTGGTCATCAAGTGCCCCAAGGACTAACTAATGTAGTTCGATTTTGCGGGTCTTATTAGATTGGCAATTTCGGCAGCCACCTCAATTTCAAGTTGACAATTTTATTTGTCAATTGAAATCGGTTCAAGTTTACAAAAAATCTCAATTTGTCAAATTATCTCAAATGAACCATTACATTTTGCACCAAAATACCAAAGCAATTTAATGTTTTTAATTGATTTCATATTCCACAACAAACAATATTACCATCTGCAACCAATCACCATCTGTGAGTACTTGGATTAGTTTCAATTTTCAAGTTCTCTGTTACTCACCCTTGTTTTATAAACACTAGTTTATTTCCTCAATTTCATTCTTCTTCTTCCATCAACTTCTTTTGTCCGCTAATCAAAACCTCTTTACCTCTCCCCTCTTTCACATTCCTTTGTTGCTTATGCTGCAATTCACACTCACCCTGGTGGTCACCTCCATTTGGTTCTTCCCAATGACGAAGTTCCATTTTAAACTTCTCATACAAGCGGGTATATCGTTCCAATACTAATTTATGTTCTCCATTTTGACTCTCTTCACTCCTTTTACAATTATTTAGCTATCCCATATTCTTTTTCAAAAGAACTTTCTCGTCAGCTCGTGTTGCATAGTTCTTTGCTGCACTCTTCCTACTAACGTCTTGCTGTATTTGAGGGCATTCAAATTCCCTATGCCCCGGCTCTCCACATTGGTAGCATGTACCTCCAAACCCTCTTCCTCTACCTCTTCCAGAATAGCCTCTTCCCCTGCTGTTTTGAATTACTTCGTCCTTGCATGAAGTGTCAATTTCCTCCACAAAAACTAGTTTTCCTTTGACATTACTTGCTGGTTCACTTCGCATGACATACCTTCCTCTTGTATTGTCTTGGTGTCTTTGTGACAATTTTTCTCCAGCGTTCAAGGAAAATTGATATGCCTCTTCCACCGTATGAACTTGCAACATAGCCAATTCATCTTGAATGTTATATCTTAATCCATTTATATACCTTGAAACCTTTTCCACATCATCTTCCACACATCCAACCTAGATATTCAACTTGTAAAAATCCTTGGTATAAGCTTTCATACTTAACTCTTTTTGCTTCAAATTTTGTAATTTTTGAAACAAACTTACTTGGTAATCCTTTGACATAAATTGAGCTTTCATCTTTGCTATCATTCAGTCCCAAGTTCTGATTTTATTCTTGCTATCAACCTACACATGATCCTACCACAATGATGCGTGCCCCTTCAACTTCGCGCAAGCAAACTTCACTCTTTTTCGGGTCCTCTATCGACTCATAGTCTAAATGCTTCTCCATTTCTAATATTCTATCAATTAAATCTTCCGGGTTCAAGCTTCTATTGTAACTAGAAGTTTCCACTCCCGATTGCTGCTGATCCTTGCCATTGCTTTCAAAAATATGCTCTCCGCCATATTCTCACCTTCATCTTCCAAATCAATTTTGGGGGCTTCTACTTCTTCTTCATCTTCATTGTCATCTATCACAGAAACTCCTCTTCGCTGTGCCATTTCCATTGTATCCATTCTCCTTGTGATGCCTCTTAGCATCTCCATGATGACTGCATTGTCATCATTTTGTGGTCCTTTTCGTCCACGTCCTCGGTATGCCATGTTGGTACCCTTTACAGTTGCAGGTCTTCTCTCTTCCAATTACCCACAACACCAACTCTCTGGGTCTTCTCCAAACATGGTCTGAATCCTCGCTTTGATACCAATTTTAGTGTAGCCTGATTTTGCAAGTCTTATTAGATTGTCAATTTCAACAACCACCCTAATTTCAAGTTGGCAACTTTATTTGTCAATTGAAATCAATTCAAGTTTACAAAAAATCTCAATTTGTCAAATTGTCTCAAATGAACCATTACATTCAAATTTGCACCAAAATACCAAAGCAATTCCATTATTTTAAATTGATTTCATATTCCATAGTAAACTGTATTATCATCTGCAACCAATCACCATTTGTGAGTACTTGGATTAATTTGAATTTTCAAGTTCTCTGTTACTCACCCCTATTTTACAAACACGAGTTTACTTCCTCAATTTCATTCTTTTCATATCACTTACAACTCACTCTTTTCTATTTGCAAGGTACAAGAATTATACATGGGTGATTTTGCTTGGTTCTTTTGACAATTACCATGGCAAGACTTGTCTTATCTTCCTCTACTTCCACACGCCAACCACAACCCTCTCACTCAACATCGATGGATTTGAATTGTCTTTTAATATTTTATAAGCCATGTGACTTTTCTCACTGCCTGCACACCTTTTTTTTGTTGGGTGTCTCACCCCCCTCTTCAACGACTGCATGGGATCTTGTTTCTAATTTTTTTGTTTGGTATTCTATCTATTTGATTTCATGTGCCCCAATTTGCATTATTTGATCTATACATGTGCCTTTTTTCTTCCCTCATGGGCTGCATTGGAGTTCCTTAGTGTATGAAATATAAAATATGTACCACTTGTTCTTGTATATTAGTAGTCTAGGAGTTTTGGTGTGCATCCCATTTTTGATGCGCCTTGATCCTTCAGCCAATGTACTTGAGTCATCCTTTTGAATCTGTCACCCAATGGAGTAAACCAACGATTCTAGGTCCCTCTACATCCTTATCAGTTCGTGTCCCCAGTCAGAGCCAACTATTGCCTTGAATTTGGCCCATCATAGTTCATACCATTGTTCGAGGTTTTTATTTTTGGTTGTCTAAGTATTTTCCTATCATCAAATTTTGTTCGAGTATCCTTCATACCTGTAAAATTTTCATACTTAACCATTTCACTTAAAATTGACCTTTGTAATGACGATTGTTGAGGACTGATAAGGTTTCCACAACCTTGTTAGCACTCAATAGAGTTCTCACAACCCATGTCTTTTCTGGCTAAGTGTTTTTGTTAGGACGTTCTATCTTGAGTAATTAAAAATTGAGATCCAAAAGTTGACCTTTTGAAGGGTTGTCAAAACTCCTTTAGAGACCACAATGGTTTTCGAAACTTATCATCTTTCCGAAGGAAGTGAAGGCGGTTCAAAGAAGAAGAAAAGCAAGATTCCTTCCCATTTTAACAACTGCCATCGGGAGCCGTTAAGGATGCCATAACTATGTCAAGCTTTGACATTAAATCGAGAACCTTGCTAAGTCGTTCTCTTATCTTTACCAACATCAAACAATGTTATGACGACTATGTCGGGACCCGACATGGTTCCAACAAATTTAATGGAACCTGAATCACATCTTAAGATTGTTTCTCATCCAATTAAAGATCACGAAGGAAGAGAAGGAAATGATTGAAGCAGAAGATGATTAAGGTTTCAAAACCATTGTCGGACTTCGACATGGTTTTGAAAGCCGTTTAAAAACTCGACTCTCTCCAACACAACGTGAAGCTCGATATTGGCACCAAGTAGGCCACCTACTGGCGTTAACTACTGTCAAAGCCAAGTAAATGAAGTAAATTCCTAATTATGTGAGGATTTGGTGTAGGGCATCGTAGGTCTTAATGTGGAAAAGTTGCAAAATGTTAAGCTTTTTGGTGTTTTTGTGTTTAAGTCATGATTTTGTGTGTAATAAGGTCTTTTAAGACCATTTGTGATGTTTTTGGAGTCAATTTAGGTTATTAGGTGATTTGGAGTCATTTTAAAGACAATTTTGTAAATGTTGTAAAAATTGCAAAAAGTTAAGCCACTTTGCATTTTTTTGCATATTTGGGAAGTTGAAAGGTTGGGAAGTTGAAAGTTAGTTGTATTCGGTTGGTTTGGGTTTGTAAAAGCTTAATTAATCCTTGTGAAGATGAAGACAAGGTTCTAGAGATCATTTTGGAGATTTGCTCCTACAGTGACTTGTACGGCTTGGTACGACCTAAAAATGGTTCGAGTTTCATTGCATTTGATGTGTAATTGAGTCTTCTAACTGCTGTTTTTGGTTTCATTTGATTTCATTAAGATTTGACGAAGTTAGAGTAGATTTATTGAAAACTAGTTGAAACCCTCATTTTTGTGAGTTTTGATAGAAAATCATGGATTTCTCCTCATTCCACCGTTGAATAAATCTTAAACCTGGTGGAATGAGGGTAAACATGTATTTTGTGTTCTTGAAGGTTGCAGGAGCAGGGGAGGAAAATTAGTGAAGATTTGTTGATGCACTAGGCTGGAATTTCATGTTTTTGGGGCATAGAATGTGCAAATGAGTTAGGGTTTGTACAAAATCTCTTGGGAAACAGTTTGTAATGGTTGGAAATATTTAGGCAGGCTATTTGTGACATGTCTGAGTTTTTTTCATGGAGGTTTTGTTGATGTGTTTTTTATGCACTTCTCAACATAGGTAATGTATAGGTGCATCACCTCTCTTGAAAGACAATCTTCCACAATCAGATTGCATAACACTATCCCAAGGTTTCTAATGTCATGTCTTGACAGTGCTTGGAATACCTCAATTGATTCATGTGATTGGTTGGAATCACAAGACAGACTTATGGATGAGTTACAAAGCGTGGGAAGTTGGGTTTGCAAATGGAGTTCCAAGGTGTAAAAATTGATGTGCAATTGCTGTAGGTTCAAAACAACAGTCTAGAACTCCTATTTCAACTTCAGATTTGGCTTTACAATGTGCAATGAACCTTGCCTAAGGTCACTATAAAAAAAATATCAAAAGGGCAGGGAAGAGAGGAAGTTCCTAGACCTGAAACCATGAATGAACAGTGATCATGGAAGCTGCTACAGTAGACAAACTCCCTAAACTAGGTTTTGCTTGGCCAAGAGGATCCTACAGTTACACAAAACTAGTGCAATCTTCTAAGGACTACAAATTTTCAGATTGCACATGCACATCATGAACATGCAATTGAACTAAGTTGCAACATTGAAATCAAGAAGCCTAGATTAACTGTACACAACAGTTTTTCATCAACAAGTGCTAAAAGTTCATCAGATACCATAACAACAAACACCATCATCGCTTCCATTCAAGAAACTAACAACTAAACTAAAAGGGAAGCAAAACCATGCACACATAATGAACAAACTCAAAAGGAACACCCATAGATCATGCAATGCTACTTTCTATTGTTGCAGAATGTTTTTACATCAGCTCTCAAACCATTTACAAATGAAGGGGGGACCCCTATTTATAGTTTTCCAAATCCCAAATGAATGCTTAGGATTGGATTACATTGTGTGGCTCAGATTTGATTGCACTAGGGCTTCACCTACCCCTCATTATATAGCAATTAAAAATACATTCCTGATCTTTTCTCTATTTTGTCTTGTAGTGGCCAGTCACTGTAGCAATTTTGTCTTCTAGCTGATTGCCCTTTTGCTGTAGTTGAAATTGTTCAAAAATTGCCTTTTACTTGATGTGTTCACAATATCCCTCAATCAATCAAGTACACCTTGTTTGCAGATTTGCATCATTGTTAAATGGATCAGATGATCTGATGAGACAGCTCCTGACGGACCGTGATCGTTTGTTTGGAGGGAGGAAACAACCACTCCCACAACATTCAAGGCCAACCTTTGCAATTTTGTCACTAACTTCCTTGACATAGGCCTGCTTCTAATGCCAACTCTATTGATGGGTGCTACGAGGAAAGATGGGCATAAAATGAGTGGTGAAAGGAGCAATGTGCTTTTTCCTTATTCAACTTTCTCAATGGGCCTCCCCGACGGACCTGCGGTAGGTTTCTTGAATCCTGCATACATGAAGTGCTATAAGTGCTTTCATACACAAATCAAGACAAACATTAGTCAAATCCTGCAAACTCCTTGTTAGATCCATCCATGCATTATCAAAAGATCATAATATTCATATTTGGAGCTCATTTGGACCACAAGCATAAATGCGGGCTCAAGGGTGTGGGCGCCATAGGGCGGACGAAAGGCGGATGATGGATGACGGACAACAGACGACGGGCGGCAGACGAACGAATGACGGAAGGTGGACAACCACAAAGGGATGACCAACCGACAAGGAAGTTTCGAAACGACCATGGAGGGACGATGACCTGACAAGGAAGTTCCGATGGCGACGGAGGGATGGCGACCCGACAAGGAAGTTTCGATGACGACAGAGGGACAATGACCCAACAAGGAAGTTTCAAAACTTCACAAAACTTAGCAAATTCGAGATTTTTCAATTTTAGCGCATGGGAAAAGGGGTAGAAAGAGTGCCAAGACATACTTAAGATTTGACTCATTTTGAAAAATGCAGAAATTTGGAAGGGGGAAGCCGGAGGGTCGCCACCTTTTTGAAACGACAATGAGCACATGACGACCTCACAAGGAAGTTCCGATGGCGACGGAGGGACGACGACTTGACAAGGAAGTTCTGACAGCGACGAAGGGACGACGACCCGACAAGGAAGTTCCCAAACGACCATGGAGGGATGACGGTCTGAAAGGGAATTTTCGCAATGTCTAAACACATGGAAAATTTGATCCAAACCCCTTTAGGCATGTGAAGTCACTCACTTTATGGGCCCTAGATGATGAAAACTTGAAGTTTGCACCCATTCCGGAAATGCGGAGATTTGGAAGGGGGAAGCTAGAGGGTCGTTGCCCTTTTGAAACGACAATAAGCACACGACGACTTGACATTAAAGTTCTGACAACGACGGAGGGATGACGACCCGTCAAGGAAGTTCCGATGGCAACGAAGGGATGTCGGCCCCATAAGGAAGTTCTAACGACGACAGAGGGACGATGACCCGACAAGGAAGTTTTGACGGTGGTGGAGGGATGACGACTTGACAAGGAAGTTCTGACGGCGGTGGAGCGACGACGACCCGACAAGGAAGTTTTGACGGTGGTGGAGGGATGACGACCCGACAAGGAAGTTCTGATGGCGGTGGAGCGACGACGACCCGACATGAAATTTCCACAACTTTCCAAAACTTAACAAAACCTTGGCAGTTCACTTAAGCATCACATAAACATCCCAAATCCATAGGAAAATTGTCCCCAAAGTCAAAAAATGATGGAAAATGCGAAGCATGCGAGAAGGGGCTAAGCCAGCAGGAGCAAGGAAAAAAGTAGAAAAGGAAGAGGGGGACTTTGTTTCTCCCTCAAATTCAAAGACCCCAGGTAAAATGAAGGGAATGGAGCAGTGTTTATAGGCCAATTTCCAGTAATGGCATGCATTGATTTCTTTGTATGGTGAAACCATGTTAGGTGAGATGCGGAAACACACGCTTGTTTGGATACTTGGTCAAGGCTCAGATGGAGAAACTAAGTGCGGATCCTGCCATGTGGGCAGAAGTTGGGTGTCAGTCGCTTTTAACGATGAAACATGAGCGGCGACTCGTAGTTGAGGCCTGAAGGACATTGGGGCAATGGACGAAGGGAAACTCATAGGGGCATTTCTGCGAAAGCAAAAGACTTAGCAAAAATTAGGTAGGTGAATTTGATCGTTTGAAGACACATGACCAATTTGGGCTTGGAAAAAGGGGCACATAAAACAAGACGGGAACAAAGCAGCCCATCGGGAGTGAAAAGAGGGGGTCCCTACCTACGGCGGGGTGTGTGTGCAAAACATGCACACCAGGTTTGAGGTTGGAGTTGTGAAAACTAGTTGTGAGCTATTCAAACAGGCCTAATGAGCCTTCATCCAAAGTGTAGCAATTTTTTTTTGGCTTTGTCGTTCCAAAACAACCACCCCTAAATATTGAGTATGTTGTAGAATTCCCAAATGGGTATCGAAAACAAGTTTTAGATTGTGGGAATGAATTTTGGTTTGAAATTTATGGTAAGAAAACAATTGATGGAATTTATTTTGTTGAGTTGGTTTTGAGTTTGTTGGTGATCATCCACCCCGCTCTGCAGTAGGATTAAAGTGCTCTAGAGCATAATTACTCTCTAATTTATGAAAGAAATTGGGGGTTTTCGGAGCACGAAGAAGCAAAATTATGGTGAATTGCAGGGAGAATTTGACTAGAATTCTTCACAAAATTGTCCTTAGAAAAGATATAAAACGGGTTAGTGGCATTCTTAAACATTCTTCGAGCTACTAAATTTTACTCGTATTTAAGGAATTTTCCTCGAAGTAGAAGTTGGTATCTCTAGGGGAATTGTTGGCAATTTTTTTCTAGAATTTGATAACTGGGATTTGAGCGACAATGAAGTATAAATATCTTGGGTACGAGCACTTATCTGGTTTGGAAAGCACATTCCAGAAATAGGTGATACCAAGCCGGGTCATGTTAATTTGGGAGAATTCTGGGAAACAATAAACACAACTGATAGAGCCCCTATCACTCAGAGGTTAGTAGAGAGTGGTTTATTGGAGGCAATCACTTTCCCTATAGTGGTGCAATGCACAAACCTAGTTTTAGAATGCATAAACCACTATAATCCCGATGCCAGGGAAATTAGAACCAATGATGACAATTTGTTGATAACCCTCGATAGAGCTACCATTAGCGACTGTTTCAGGTTGCTTGAAAGGGAAAATTTTGCATATTTTAATTTTACATTGTGACAATGTTGATTCTTTGAGAAGAAAGGGTATTTCATAAATGTCATTGCTAAAGATTGGTTTGCAACTTCCAAAAAGGGGAAATCTCAATTACCCAAGAACCTGCATAGGTCACAATTTTGAGATGAAATTTCAGATATTATTGTTCTTCTACATAGTCTGAGAGGGAGTGTAAACACCCAAGATTTCAAAGAGTGGATGCATTTATTTGTCCAAATTATCTGTGTTGGAACACAATATCTAGACTGGGCAAGCTTAATCAGCAATAGGTTGCATGAAATGATAGTTAATTTCACTGTTACTAAATCTTTCTACATGTATTCATATCTCTTCTATTCATTGGCATGTACAAGACCTTGCCCTGGATTGAATCTCGTCGAGGAATATGATGATCAAATTTAAATTTATGATTATTATCTCGACTTGCAATTTGAGAAGAGTTATAAGAACTTTAGGAGAGTGAACGATGTGTTCACTATGAAGCTGGTTAGGGAATTACAAGGCAACCTAGGACAAAGAGTTTCTCGAGAATGTTTCCAGCTGGTCAACAAGTTTGGTAGTCTTTTTATTTAGTTTTAGAGGTTTACATACTTAAGGGTTGGAGGATAGGATAAATTGCCTCACAAATTGCCTAAGTATGCAGAAGACATATTCATCTTAATAGAGGTTTGCAGATAGATTTTAGAAGTTAACAAGAGGTGCATGGAAAGGAAGAAGATAAGAATTCCCTTTCCCATTGGTCTTGAGTCTTATCAATGTAAGTCTCAATCCACCGCCCTCAATGTTGAAAGAGATATTGTAAGATATAATGTCTCCATGTATGAGAGAAGATTTCCTTTTGACAACAAGAATTTTGTGAAGAATAATCTTCATCTCAATAAGGGATTTTATCATGTGCCACACTTGGAAGATTATTGGGCTGATTGTATTGATGACTATGAGGCAAGGAATTGGAATTGGATGAGGATGACCCTAAGAAAAATCATTACCTTCAAGTTATGCTGGGATGCTGAAGGAGTAGAAGATGATGAGATCAATTGATTGGTCCCATCTATACCAACAACGTACAAATGCATCCCATGGTTCCTATTGATTGGAGTCTTAGAGAGCCTATAGATTTAGAGACTAGAGCTACAATGGTTGTGAAAAGGACACAAATATGGCTCACTAAAAAGAAAGGTGAATTTGTTAAAGCTCAACCTAAGGGCAGACAAGGGACGAGCGAACAAACGAATCCAAGTCAAGTAGGAAAATCCTCTTCGACAACAACACCACCTCCAACACAACATACAATACCATCGAGTGGTAGTGGAGATGGGGAAGAGCCTCCTGAGAGGAGAGGTAGTCCTAAAAGGACATGTGGTAAAGGATCTGCAAAGGACATTGATGCAAGAGATCAAACAGAGAAGGAAAAAAAAGTAGAAGGAAGGGAAAATGAACAAGAACAAGAAATTGAGATAATGAAGGTTGATGCTCCTGAAGAACAACCAAGCTTATATCAAAATGCGACCAAGAGGAGCATGCAAAAGGGTAAGTCCCCAACTTCTTTTTCTTTCAATTTGCAAAATGTAACAAAACCCCTCATTTGAAGAGAGCTCTTAAGTTCTCTTCGCCTAACAAAACCCCTCCTTTGAAGAGAGCTCTTCAGTTCTCTTCGCCCGAGGCTTGTCAAACTCTTTGTGTTACTAATTTTTCCTCTTCTTGGCTAGAAAATACTTTATCCAGAAAGAGGAAAACAATACCTGCTGATCTACCAGATGATAATATGGTAGGGCAGCTTTTGTAGAAGTATGCTAAGGCCAAGAAACTCAAAACAATTTCAAGGTTGATGGAGGATAGTGGTTTAGGGAACTTGTTTATATAAATGCTCATCCTTCTGCACAAAAAGATCTTGGTTAGGCTATTGTAGCTGACTACAACATAATGAAAATAGATTTGGGTTTGCTTGGTAGTGATGGAGATGTCCATAATTTCCAAGTGATTTCTTCGAGGTTAGTAGAAAGGACACAAAAAGATAAATAGGACAAAGATGAATTGAAGGAAGTGGTGGAAGTACTCTCGAATTGTCTTGTCACTGATGGATCCTTCTCCCCAACCCATCAATCAGACAAATTTTTCTTTCGACCCAAAGTCTATAGTTGGAAAAGCAATTATGAGCAAAGTGTAAAAGGATGGTTACTATGGGAGAGTTACTTAAGAATGGATTTAGGTGATGTTAAAAATAAAGGTCGTTCTCCAATCGAGAAATTGAAGAAAGTTTATGATGATTTTATATTGTTGAAAAATTCCATCAAAATAGAGATAGAGAATTGTAAACAAGAAGAGTCTCTCTGGT
The DNA here is from genome assembly GCA_007258455.2 of Sequoia sempervirens. Classification (NCBI taxonomy): domain Eukaryota; kingdom Viridiplantae; phylum Streptophyta; class Pinopsida; order Cupressales; family Cupressaceae; genus Sequoia; species Sequoia sempervirens. The sequence continues at coordinate 52,003 of VDFB02251679.1, forward strand.
CACAAGCTGATAGAGATCTTGGTCAAATTTTGGAAATGAGTTTAGAAAAGGCTGCGGCGGAGAAAATCACTCCATCCAAAAAGGATCCTAGGATCATAATGTTGAAGAAGAGTGTCGAATGGAAACTTTCTTTCTTGAAGCAAAACCTCCATGAACAAAATAAGTTGATGAATGAATGTAATCACATCCAAAATGGTTTTATTGAAGAGTTCTCTGATTTTGGTTGTTGAAAGGTGACAATAATGGTGCAACCATGTTAGAGGAGCTAAAGGAGGGATTTCTAAAGGTGGTAGATACATTATCTGGTGAGCAAGTCTTCAACAAGGAAAGTATGAAGAAATTGGCTAGAATCAGCTCCACATTGTCTTGGCATGAGAATTCCCTTGCTAATGTTACTACCAAGATGGACACCATCTGCAGCAACAAGGCCCTATGGAAGCTGATGACGAAAAATATTGCAATTCACCAACACGCTGATATTCCAACTATCACACAGGCACTCAACGATTATAAAGCACACATGGCGCCTAATCAACAAATTCCAGCCACAAGCGATACATCTGTAGACCCGCCTACCCAATCTCCTCAACAATAATTACATTTTATTTTAAACAGTTTATGTTTTTAGAGAGTTATATTGTAATGAACTTTATTTTTATGGTTTTTTAAAAGAATCTGTTTTCAAGAACTTGGTGACAGTTATGTTTTGAAAAGTATAAATATGCAATTCAAGGACATTGGAGGGGTCCAAATTTTTGATCCCCATTACACTTTGATGTAAGAGCGAGAATCAATCAAATACAGATCATTTTTGCAATTTTGCTCTTTCATGAGGAATTTCATTGTCTATGCGCATATGAAATGAGTGTGATGCTTGGTGTTTATGAATGAGTCTGTGAACTTTGATAAATACTAGGATATTACTTCTCTTTGTGGATGCTATATTCTAGGTGTTACATTCATTTTCTTTTGGATTGGGTGAAGTTGAAATCTTAATAGTCTACCAATTTGTTGCTAATATATCAATCTTTGAGTTGTAGTATTGGTAACATTCATTTTTCAAATCTTCTTGCCTATGTTCTTGAGTTGATATTTTGAGGGATTATTTTGATCACATTTGTATCATGGCTATGGACAAATGTTAGTTTATCTTTACTACTTTTTGGTTAAACGTATACCCACCTTAATAAATTAAAAAATACAAAACTTTTATCTTATGAGGGAGTTGTACCTTAATCAAAATTCAGAGGAAGATCACCAATGAAATGGTGATCTCTCCAACTGTTTGTTTCTTATTTGTCTTTATTTTGGGTGAGAGAGTCATATTGAGTTAATTTAAGAAGACAAATCTGTCAACCAATGAGATCTTAGGCAGGATTTGAGCAATAAATAAACAAATTAAACAATGCAGATAAGAAATAAAGTGATGATTCACAGACAACCATTTTTTTTAATGTGGTTCACCCTTTGGGTTGTTGGAATGTTTGTCATTTATGTCAAAGGTTGTTAAAGAGTTTGTCGTGGATGAGAAAGTCAAAAATGAATGAAGAGATTGTTAAGATACTATCATTGATGTCAAAGCGAATGAACTAGATTATTGGAAAAATCGTTGTCATTAATGTCAAGATGAATGGACAAAATTATTGGTTAGATATTGTCATTGATGCCAAAGAAGAGACTAGATTGAATTGATGCAAAGAAGATACTAGATTGAGAGAAGAAGGACGATATCAATGAAATGAATGTCACAACGCATGACACTAATAGATACAAAGAGCAGATTGAGAACCATTGGAATTGCTGGACAAAAGATTAAAGAACAAGGCCAATAATATCCAAGGAAACTCCTAAACATATTCTTATTTTGGTATACCATTGGAAGAGATTTTATCGACATTATGATCTGACTTGAAACCAAAATAACCATACATGCTGTCCAACCTGTTATGAAAAATGAAAGAAAAATCATGGTCCGACCCCTCTTTGCAATTCATATATTATTAAGGCAACAAATATACTTAAGTATGCGACAATAATGTTTAAATGAAGAGAGCAAGTATCAGACTTATAAAGGCAACAATAAAAGAGATAAAAGGCAACAACTTATTGTTATTGCAGTGATTAAAAGAAAGGAAACAATTAATAATGCATCAATCATTATAAAGGTGCCTGTTTTTGGGCAAGCAAATAAAACAATAAAAATGGTATATTGCTGCTGGCCGACCTTGTTGAGTAGTTGAAACTTTTGGTGAGGAGGTGCCTTATGAAAGGTATAAATAGGTGGTGGATTAAGTAAAAAATGCAAGCAATTAAATGATTTATTTTTGAAGAAAATAGTAGATTAAAAAGAGATAAAATGACAGAAAAATGAAGTGACTTAGATTTATTTTGAGTGCATATGCATCCCATGTTTGGATAATAAATACAAGTATATCTAATGAATATATATGAAGAGTAAGAGCAGATTATCAAGTGATTTTGAGCAGATAGTAAAGCAAAAAATTATGTGAACATATTGCCATGATTATGATCAGTTGTATGACAATAATTGGTGCATAGATTGGATTAGATTTGTGAGAGATATCATGCAATATAGTGATCAAATTTAAAAGAAAGGTTGATATTGTCCGGTGTGGATTAGATTTGTGAAAGGAGAGGTTACATGATTTGAATCAAACTTGAAATTGGATTAGATTTGTGATTGGTTATCAGATTTTAAGGAAGAAAGTTTAGATCAAATTTGTGGGGGTTGAAGCCTCCAATAGGTTGGAGCCTATCAAATTAAGGTTGGAGCATCTTGCTAGGTTGGAGCTCAGTTTGTGTGTGGGGGTTGGAACCTCCAATAGGTTGGAGCCTATCAAGTTGAGGTTGGAGCCTCTTACTGAGTTGAATCTCAATTTGTATAGAGATTTGAAACTTTGAAAGTAGGCCAGAGCTTGCAAGAAGCAGAAGATTAAACTATATATATATATGTGCAATATTGTGTTGTGGTTTTCTCTCAAAAGGTTTTCCATGCAAATTGAGTGTTCTTATTTTGTTCCTAATTGCTAGATCTTACTTGAATGGTTTTATTGTGATTTGTTAAGTTTTGAAAAGTAAAAATTTGTTAGATATTGATTCACCCCCCTCTCTTAGTATCACCATGTGCTCATCATGGGCTACATCTACAAAACAACAGTTTGAATTTTATTAAAACTTTCAATGAAAACAAATTACATTCTTGCAACAAATACCAATGCTATGTATCTATTAAATATATTAAATAATATAATGGTCATCTTAGTTAGGTTAGATAGTTTCTATTTTCGTCTTCAGTTATCATTTGTTTCTTTTAGAAACTTCACCTTTGTAAATCTATTTAAGGAGCCTTCGTCTCCTTTGTTAATACATTGAATATTTTTCCAATCTGTTTTGTAATATGGTATCAGAGCACGTCTAAGCTTGTCTCCTTCACGGGAGGGCTCAAGATTTTAGGAGGGCCTATTTTTTAGAAGTTTGTTCTTACTTCCAGAATTTTGAGGGTTTTTTTGTGAGCTGTTTTTGGAGGGATTTGTGAAGTTTTTTGGCTACTAAAAATCACATCATTTCATGGACGATTTTTTTAAATTTTTGGGCCAGTTTTCTGAAGTTTGTTTTACAATTCCTAGAACCCTTTCTCATGCAAAATCGCACCTGTTCGTGGTAGATTCGAGGGCCTCTTTTTGGTGAAAATTGTGGGTTTCCTTCTGAGAATATTTTCATTTTTTTTCTAGGCGCAAATTTTTGGAGGTTTTTTGAAGAAATCACGTCTCTGGTTTAGAGGGTTGAAGATTATGGTGTTTGTCGTGTTCTTTCTGCCTCCCATATCAACTTGTTCTGGCTTCACCTGCCTTCTGTTTGCGTGATAGTGTGTTTTGGAAGACTTGTTTTATGCCGTCTCTGTTTAGTTCCATGTGTTTTATCTTTGGCATGATCTTCAGGTGTCTTGGTGTGCGTCTTTCTCTTCTCTGCTCATGATTTTCTGCTATGCGTTGTCGAGATCATGTTCTTTGTTGGGTTCTGCATGATTTGTCTTGTGTTGTTGGAGTAGAGATTTACATTGATGGGGTTTTAATAATTTTTTCCATAAAAATTATTTTGGGGTTTTAAATATTTTTCCCTGAAAAAAAATAGTTTATTTATGGGTTTTAAATATTTTTTTGGCCCTTAAAAAATTGTTGGGTTTATAATTTTGTCCCTTAAAAAATTATTGTTGGGTTTTTTGAGTTTTTTGCTTGAAAAAATCACAAGAGGGTTTATAATTTTTTCCTCAAAAATTAAGGGTCTCTTGTATGCCCTAGTTCGGGTTTTCACTGTTCGGGAGGGCTCTCTGGTTTCTGGAAGGGTTTTACCGTTTTTCCTTCAAAAAGATGTTTTGTATGTTGATCCATGTTTTGGATTTCGTGCCAGCTACTTGTTTGGGTTTTTGTAATTCGTAGCTTTATGTGGGATTCCTTTGTGGGTTTTTACCATTTTTTTCTAAAAAAATGATGCTTTATAAACTTCAGTTTTAGTGTTTTGCAATTTTGACCTCAAAAATCGTAGTTTCTTGCAGTCTGTTTTGGGGCATTGTGCTCATCTGCAAAAGTTTGGAGGGTTTGCCGATTTTTCCTCAAAATCGTGATAGTTGTTTTTCGGTGTCTCTGGCTACAGGGAGGGACAACTTTGTTACCCAACATTAGGTTGGACGTTTTGTGATGATTTTTGGTTATATCCAGAAGTTCTACAGTTTCTGGGAGGGTTGGTGCCAGACTCATCTCAAGTGGCAAAATCAGTGGCAGGCTCTTGTATTTTGTTGTAGAAGCGTTTTGAAGAGAAGGGGGCAACCTTCTTTGTTTTTGTGCGTAGTTACAACGATGACCATTAAGGGAGGGTATTAAATATATTAAATAATATAATGGCCATCTTAGTTAGGTTAGATAGTTTCTATTTTCGTCTTCAGTCATCGTTTGTTTCTTTTAGAAACTTCACCTTTGTAAATCTATTTAAGGAGCCTTTGTCTCCTTTGTTAATACATTGAATACATTGAATATTTTTCCAATTTGTTTTGTAATAGTATCTCTTCAAAAACATATATAGAGTTCACTGCACTCACTTTGCTACATGCTTCCAACGCAAAACTGAGACTTCCAAACTCTGCAAAACTCCACCTATGCTTCGCTACAAGCAACTATGTTTACCATGCACAACTATTCACTTCCACAACAAGAAAATTGTTCAGTTGTGAGTAGTTACAAATTGAATTTGAACAAGAATTGATTATATATTTTCTTTATTAAAATGTGGGATTTTTTGCTTCAAGGGTACTACCCCTAGTAGCCCCCATTGGGGGTGTTGCCCCTACAACCCCATCGTGGGATCCATCCTCGGGCCCCCATTGAGAAGGGGGGGGGGGTACCCTTGGACCTTGTAGGAGGGGCTCCACGCTCCCTACACTCCCTCGTTAATTATTTTGGGGGGAAATCGTGGTTGCTAAAGTGGCCAAAATATAAACCTAGAGTATGATCAAGCTATACATACCAAAAATCTCCCACTTGGAGATTGATCAGGCTCCACACCAAACCATCTCCCACTTGGAGACTGATCTTGTAGCACCATTGCCCCTATAGCTCCCACTAGAATGACACCCTTGGACATAGCTATTTTTATTTTCACCATTTTTAATCTTGAAGACCAACAAAAGTTGAAGAGGAAATCAACTTCTCCCATGTTACCACCTTTGTAAACATGTCTGCTGGATTTTTACTTGTATGAATTTTGTCCAAGTTCAACTATCCATCCTCCAAAATTGACCATATGAAGTGATATCTTAGCTATATGTGTTTTGTTTTTGAATGAAGTGCAAAATTATTGACAAGATGAATGACACTCTAGTTGTTTGTGAATGAATAATTATCAGCCTGCTGCTTGCCCAATTCCTTTAAGAAATATTGCAACCAAATAATCTCTTTCCTTTCCTTTCTTGCAACTACATATTTTGCCTTTGTGGTTGATAAAGTAACAACCTTTTGTAGCCTTGAAATTCAACTAACTACTGTCCCACCTACAATTTACACATAACATGTGGTGCTTCACCTGGTATCAATGGCACCTTCCAAATTGGAGTCAACATATCCTTATAGAGTTGTGTTTGATCCTCCAAAACATAAATGTTTATTTGTTGCCCCTCTCAAATACCTAATAATCCACTTCACAACATTCCAATGCTCTATTTTGGGATTGCTCATATACTTGCTCACAACTCCAACGATATGTACAATATCTAGCATCGTGCATACCATGCCATACATTAAACTACCAACAACTAAAGAATATGGAATCTTGGACATTTTTCTTCCTCCTCTTGAGGGGAAACCATGATTGCTAAAGTGGCCAAAATATAAGCTTGGAGCATGATTAGGCTACACATACCAACAAACAACATATGCAGGTTTAAATTGGGCCGATAATATTGATGATAGAAAGAGTACAAGAGGAGGTACATTCTTTCTAGGAGATAATATTGTTTCATGATTGAGTATGAAACAAGCATCAATTTCCCTATCCACTACAAAAGAAAAATACATTGCAAGATCTTGTTGCACTTAGGTTCTTTAGATGAGCCAAACATTAAGAGATATCAAGGTAGAATATGATCACCCTATATCTATATCCTATGATGATACGAGTGCAAATAAGATTTCAAAGAACTTGGTGATGCACTATAGAACAAAGCATATTCCCATCAAGTATCATTTCTTAAGGGAATAGGTGGCTTATTAGCAAGTAAAGTTGGACTATTTGCTACACAAGAACAAATTACAAAAAATTTCAACAAGCCACTTCTGAAAGATTTTTGAGTACTTATGGAAAAAATTGGGAGTAAGATCACTTTCATCCAGTCATTAAAAAGAATCATACTTTCAAGGGGAGCTAACCGTAGCATTATCCTTTAGCTCCATGGAAAATAAAATTCAGAGATAGATGATAGTTCATTTGCCACTGATGTTAAAGGGAGAGGAATAAAGTAAGGGGGAGTATTTCAATCATGGGGAGAAGTATGTTCTTGTTGAATTCACAGATTGTTTCCTCATAGGGTTTCCATCAATGACAGAGGGGAAGATTTTTGGAAATTATTGTCATTGATGTCAAACAATAATTTACGTGGGGAAAACCCTTTCGGGAGAAAAACCCCACACTCCAAAAGTTGCCCAATATATTATTCAAAAATCACAAAGATTACAATATACTTGTAGAGAAAGTTTCTCACTGGAGCATCACCAACTAGAGATCCAAAGGCAATACGACCGCTATCAGACTCTTAGAATACATCACAATACACAACTGTAATAACCCACCCTCATAAAATAGGGTTGCTTTTTAGGGAAAGTCAAGCCAAAAAAATATCTACCGTTAGATCTAAGACCTAATGATGAATGATCCAAATTTACAATAATAAAATATACATAAAATTTAGCTTTCAAGGGCGCTACCCCCAAGCCCTCGCCAAGGTGCTTGATCCCCAAACCCCCTGCCGGGGGGATGATCCATTGGAGGAGATATAGGATCTTTATAACCACTTACTATAGATTTCCATAAATTGAACCTTAGAGCCATTAAATAGGTTCTTATCTTTATTCTCCAAAAAGCATAGTTAATTTCATCGAATAGTGGTTCCCTATTTGAGGAGAATCCAAATCCTTCTTGACCTACCACTATGTGCTCTTTAAGATCTACCTTCAAGTGGTTAGGATATTTTCGAAGGAATTGACTAATACCAATTGAAGAACACATGCTTATATTGAGAAGTGGGTGAATTAGTATAAGACAAAAAAATTACTTTTAAAAACTTAATAACCACAAAAGCAATGATATCCAAAATACTCAAGATTCACACAAACAGGAACAAAATATTTACGTATAAACCCTTATGGGAGAAAACCATGACAAAATATTGCTTATATAAAAATTCTTACAATATTTGTAGGCACCAACCTATGGGAGACATCAATCTCCTCTTATACAATTTGTGAGCACCAACACACTGGAGACACCAATCCCATTTTATACAATTTGTGAGTAGCAACCCATTGGAGACACCAATCCCTTATACGATTTGTGAGCACCAACCCACTAGAGACTCCAATCCCCACTTGTAGAATTTGTAGGCATTGATCTACTAGAGACATCAATCCTTACAACTGAGCACCAACCCAGTAAGAGAAATCAATCTCTTATCAAGGCACCAACCATCTACGCAACAAGATCATTATCTTCTTGTGAATTTCCTCATCAATAGATGATGAATAATCACACTCAAATCAACAAGTTCCCTCTTCAATTTTTCTTATCTTCTTGTCTATAGATTTGCAACAAATTCCTCTTCTATAACTGCACAATCTTCTCCTTTATATCTGCATTAACACTCTTCTAATAATCTTCTTCTAATTCCTCATATGCAGATCTGAATGTGTTTATAGTCTTATTTTATTCCTCACACTCACTCTTTCCACCATACATGACAAATAGCTTTTTATATGTACTTGAACAATAATGAACCCATGAAGGAATACAATTCTTCATTTAAGATGCAATTCTTCATTACAACCTTAATTGCACCTCTTGACATGATACAACTCTCTTTAAAACCACACACCTCTTTGTTAACAAATTCAACTCTTCTTTATCCCATACTAATCACACCTTTTTATTTTTGCATTTATATAAGACACAATTTGTCTTTATGTGGGATGTTTTTTCCTCATGTGAGGAGCGCTTCATATATATGGTCAACCACTTTGATAATGTATTGGTTTGAATTTTTTAAGACATCAAACACAAGAAGTCAACCTCTTCATTAACATTTAAATTTGAATATTCAAACATTGGTGTTAAATAATAAATTGACCCAATTAAATATCCAAGTTTAAATCTTTAATTCCCATTAGGTCAGCCAACATAGCATTTATTTGTAAACCTTCAAATTATCTCAAGGAAGGAGGTTGGCCTGTATAACTAAGTTTAAATTTTTAATTTAAACTTCAAATATGATCGCCCATTTGACCTTATATCTCTGCTCAAAATTGTCTTATGTATTTGCTTCAAATTGCCTTATAAAACTGATCCAAAACACTTTGAAGCAAATACATAAGACAATTTTGAGCTACTTATTTATTTGGATCTTTACCTAGCACAAATATATTTTTCATAATTTTTTTTTGATAATATACTATGTTTCCACATGTGTAGAACATAGAGCTTGATTTTCGGTCAAAAACCTATGCTTAAGCAAACTAAAAGAAATACATAATAAAACCAAAATATATTAAAATTATATTTGATGGATAGCTCATTCCGAGGACTACCATCATCTAGTTGGGTTTGTGAAGTTGATTCCATTTTCATCTTCAACTCAAGCTCGAAAACAAAATTGTGTAGAAAATTGCAAGAGAGGGAGAAGGGCAAAAAAGGGGGGTTTCTTTGGAGCGTTTTTGCAATTATTCTTCATGAAGGGAATTGTAAACTAGTATTGTGGGATCAACCAGGTACAAGATCTACATAAAGACATCAAAGACATCCATTTCAAAATATTTATTTAAGCAATTTACACCTTGCATTCTTCAACATCAATGACATTGTTAATTTGACATCAATGACAACATTTTCAACAATATTGTCCGTTCATCAATGCTAACAATAATGAATACGTTCTTGCATCAATGATTTTTTTTCCAACAATCTTATCTATATGCTTTTGACATCAATGACAATATTCTAACACTTATGTGTAGAAAAGGCTACCCACTTTTACACATTCCAAGATGATTTCTTACACCTTTTTCCCTCTCATAAATGATTCTTACACCACTATAATTGGTGAGATTATCTTCCACTTCATGCCAAGTCTCTAAATGCGTTGACATTGGCCTAATTAAGATTCCCCATTTAATACCTCTTTGAAGGGAATATTTCAAGTGTCTAGAATAATATTTAATTACAATTTTTTTTTTTCATTTGAGGCATAATTTGCTCTTCCAAAATTCTTGGAGTCACATATATAATAATTGACTATAAAATATTAAAGTAAAAATGCATAGTCTTAGGATTACAAGGTTAACATCACCAATCCTAACATTCTCCCACTTGATATTCACATTGCAATGGCATAATAGGGAATAATAAATTTAATTAGGTGTTAAGAGAGGCAAGACCCATAGCCTCCCTACACCAAGAGAACTTTTTTTTCTTTCATTAGCTTAGCGAGAATTTACAACATTCTCCGAAGTGTCTACTTTCTATAACATGACTACCATTCTCAACGATTTTTGAACATAGTGATATTGGACATCAACATGCTTTGTGTGAGCATGATACATTGGGTTTTTAGCCAAATAGATGTCACTCTATCACATCCAATCTTCAACCTTTTACAATAGAAGCCAATAACCGAACACAATCTTTCTAACCACATTGTCTCTTAACAAGCATGTGTTGCAACCACATACTCAACTTTTGCAGTGGATAATGTGACTATAGCTTGTCATTTGATCATCCAACTAATTTCTCTTCCAAACAAAGTTAAAATATAGCCACTTGTGGACCTTCTAAATCAAGTTCTCTAGCTCAATCTGAATCAACAAACCCTTACATATCAATCATCCTTACCACATAACTAGATCCATGGTAAGAAAATGTAATGGTTAGAAGTTCCATGTAGATATCTGTAAACCCTTTTTACATAAGTCCAATGTTCTTTACCAAGATTTGTTATAAACCTACTAAGAACTCCCACAACTTGGGCAATATCAGGTATTGTACAAATAATGACATACATAAGGCTTCCTACAACAATAAAATATGGAATTATGTATATCTTTGTGTTTATCAATTTTAGGACATTGATCATGAGATAGCCTAGTGATAACCAAAAATGAAATACTAACTTGTTTACAATAATGTATGGAAAAATACTACAAAATAGTGTCAACATACTTCTTTTGATTTAACCATATTTTTTGGTGACCCAAACCCTATTAATTTCCATACCCAAGATATATATTGTATCCCCTAAATCTTTCGTATCAAAGGTACCAAATAATTGACCCTTAATTTCCCCAATCCTTCCCTTATTTTGTTTTGATTATATTGGAAAAATAGGTTTTGAAGGGACCTGAAACCCTTTACAACATAAAAGAGGGAAAGCTGCTCAAAGAGAAAGACATTGAAGTATCAACAACAACCAAAAGTAAACCATCAACAAAACAACAACGACCAAACAAAAAATAGAAAACACAAAAAAGACACTACTTCATATTCTTCAAGGTGTTAGCCACCTCAATCTCCTGATATCGATGCAAATTGACCATATCCAACAGTTCTTGTTTCTCCTCCTCAAAGGTCTTCCTAAGGTTTCCCCTAGTCTTGGTACACGGGCCCTTGGTCTCATCTTTGCCACCCTTCTTCCCCTTACACTTTGAAGACCGGTCTTTCTCTAGCATCTTTGTAAAGTAAGGCTGATCTTCCCTTAATTGACTAATCTTACCAAATAAGACCTCCAAGGATTCCACACTATTCTTTACCAAAGAGTGACTAACTTGCAACAACTTCTTGATATCTGCATTTGTTTAATTAATCTTGACCTCCATTTCAGAAAGGCTATTCTCACACAGGGACTTACAGTTCGAAAAGGAGCACTCCAAATCAACTAGTCTCTCAATTAGAATATTCAAAGAAGAACCCTTCGACAAGTTTTGCATATTTTCTTTCAGACCCCTAATCTTAATGTTTACCTTATTAAATTCCTGAAACACCCACTTGGCAAGCTTGAATGTACACATTGCCCTTGAATGCACCATATCCAGAAGCTCGAACATTGAAGTATTATCCTCATTCAGGTGGGAGAAGTCCTCAGCTATAGGGTTGATCGTCAGGGGCTCAGGCTTACTAGAATTCAGATTCATCCCCTCCTTATGCAATGAACTATCTCCCAATATCTCCATGCTAGGCGACTGCTGAACAAGGGAGTCATTTATTTCAACAATAGTTTCCTTGACACCCTTCTTCTCACCTAGAGCCTTGTCACTCTTCATACCATCTTTCACAACTTGATTATGAAGCTTATCAATTTGTTTGGATGCCTTTCGCGACAATTCCTTTCCTTAACCCCTACAACATCAGGCAAGACCTTCTCCATACGACCCACTGCACCAGCATCCTGCCCATGAATCACATTATCCTCCTTAGAATGGGAACCACCTGAGACAATATCAGTGTCATTTCCAGTAGAAGGGGACCCATGGGATTCCAACTCCTGCAAAACCAGCTTCTTGGCAACCTTTTTCCTCTTTAGATTCCCCTTCTTTCTCTTTTTAGAGGGGGCCGCCACAGGGGACGATGAACCACCCTTCTCATTCTACTCAGCTTCCTCATCAACACTTGTGTCTGAACCAGTCGAGAACGATTCCTTACTAATAGTATTCTCCTTTCCTTTGATTGACTTCATAGGAATATGGGCTCTCACATGCTCCATAATGAGTAGCATGAGGCCCTCATGAAGAACATGAGCCCCTCTATTTTTCAAATGAGCATAGATAGACACTTCCAACGAAGAGAGAAGAAAGAAAGGAAACAAAACACGTAGACCATGTTTGAAATGATTTAACAAGGTGAAGTGGTGACCTAAAATGGCAGTGTACTGGCCATCTAGGGTATCATACCGCATCATTACCTTCGCAATATCAACCCAAATACTCCTCAGAGAAGTCCATTCATAACCCCATGAGGGAATTTTAATCAGCTTCTTCCATTCATTATCTTTTTAAAAATGGTCCATGGTGTCGTCATTACTCTTTCTAGAAAATTTTTTGCCCATCCATCAACAACCCAGTAATGGAAGTAATAGATTCCTCATTTATCACAAACTCCATCCCCTTAACCTATAATCTTCTATCATGCCAAAAGCGAACAGAGTCCACAGAGGTGCTCGGATCACGACTGTGAAGCTTTTCAAGAAAGGGCGTGAACTCCCCATGTTCTAAGATTCTCCATATCAGGTTTATTTCTCCACCTTTCATAGAAATAAACACGATGATTTTCTTAAGATCTAATAAATTCATGACTCAATGTAAAAGCATCAAATTTTGGATGAATAAGATGTTTCATAAAAAAATGTGCATTAGTATCCCCATATAAAAAATATATTTTAACATCCATTTTCTCTACCTCTAAATCGAAAAAAATAAAATTAGATAAAATGAATCTAATAGAGGTTTATTTAGCCATAGGAGAAAATATCACCAAAATCCACTCCCTCAACCTAGGAGTAACCTTTTTCTACTAATTGGGTCATATACCACTCCAACTAGCATTTTCTCCAAATTTATTTTTAAATACCCATTTGCATCTAATCACTTTCCTTCCTTTGGGAAGCTCAACTAGATATCATGTGTCACAATTATCCAAGGCATTTATTTCATATTTCATGGCCTCTAACTAGGACTCATTCTCATATGAAGACAAAGCCTCCTTCATAGGTCTAGGTTCATTTTTAATACACAATAAAGAAAAGACAATCAAAATCAGATGGACTATATCCATACCTATCAACAGGTTTTCACTATCTAGTGGATCTTCTTAGAATTTTAACAAGAGACTTAGGTGGTTCCTCATGAAAACTTGAATTTGAACCTTCTTCTTCCTCAACATATCCATTGTGTTGTAAATGTGCATCTTCCTATTTATCAACCTCAGTATCAAAATGCACTATTTTTTTAAGCTTCACATGAGGTTATTCATCATTTTTGAGTTACCTAAGCTCCTTGAAAACAACATCCTTAGAATATAAATTTTCATTGTAACAAGATCCCAAAGCGTATATCCTTTGATATTCTCATCATAACCCATAAAAACACACTTTTTAGTCTTGAAATCAATCTTAAAATGTTTTTCCTTAGGAACATGAACAATGCTTCATTGCCAAAAAATCTAAAATGTGAAACAAATGGTTGTTTATATGACCATACCTCATAAGGAATTTTGTCAACAAGCACAAAAACAAGTGACCTATTAATTAGGTAACAAGTAGTGTGAATTGAATCAACCCAAAATCATTGTTCAAGTTTAGCACTACTCAACATGCTTCTAGCTCATTAGTAAATTATTATTCATTGTCTCTACCACTCTATTTTGTTGTGGAGTACATGGAGTTGTTTTATGTCTAACAATTCCTGTATGTTTGAAATAGTCATCAAACATCCCAAAGAAAAACTCACCACCATTATTTGTTATTAAAACCTTTACTTTTCTATTTGTATGTTTCTTAGAAAGTGTTTTAAACTCTTTAAATGTAGAAATACAAAAGATTTTTCCTTCAAAAAGTAAACCCATGTATATCTAGAATAATTATCAATAAAGGAAGCATATTAGTGAGATTTTCCAATTGAAGGCACATCCACAAGACCAAATACATCACTATGAATAACCCCTAATTTATTTTAGCTCTAGTACTTCTACATTAAAATAAACTCTATGTTGTTTATCATACACATAGTGTTCATAGAAATTAAAATCAATAGAGTAAATAAACAAACCATTGACCATATTTTTATTTATGAGGGTTTTGAAACCCTTCTCACCTATGTGACCCATCCTATTGTGCCACAACTTACAAGATACAAAATTATCAATTACATTAATAGAGTTCCAAAATGTACATCAAGCCTAAATAGGGTACCACACCTAGTTTCCCTAGCGAATACCAAATTCCCTCTATTTAACTTGCAAGCACTCTTCTCAAAAGTAACACACAACCTTGAATCATTCATTTTAGATACAAAATTAAATTTCTAGCTAAACCAAGGTTATGCAATACATATTTGAGGGTTTTCACCCTTCGATCAAAAATTAATTTTACCTCCCCTTGGCCTACACTATTCCATGTACTATTATCCCTAAAGAAAGCTTCCCCACCATCATAATTTGAATATGTTGTAAAACAATCCTTGTGAGGAGTCATGTGGTAGGATGCACCTAAATTTATGAACCTAGAGTAATTAAAAGTCACATTAGTAGAAATAATAAATGCATTAGTAGTTACATCATCAAAGGATTTATCTATAGAGGAATCATCTTTATTTTTATTTTACTTTTACATTCCTCTTTGATGTCTTTGTTTACCATAGTTCTAACACCTTAATCTACATTTACAATGTTTTTTTAACCTTCATTTTGACTTAGAACAATCCTTAGACTTATCCTTATCACCCTTCTTCTTGTCCTTAATTCTCTCTATAGATCTTCCTCACACAAGTAGTGCATCCTTAGCCCCCTCTGAAGTCCTCATTTCCTCTAAGAGAAAGGTGGCAATGAGGGAATCTAATTTTAGATCTTGTATAAAAGAACCACTAACTGCAAGTACAAGATTATCTGAGACTTAGCTAATGAAAATAAAAAATACATTTATCCTTGTCATCTATCTTTACATTAGCTGAATATAACTGACCCAAGACTATATTAAATGAATTCAAGTGTTCTGCAACTAAGTCCTCATCGTTCATCTTAAGAGAATATGACTTTCCTTTTATAAGTAACTTGTTAATGAGACTCTTAGTTTGATATCTCTCGTATTCTATTCCATGATTTATATGTAGTATTCTCATTAGAAACATTCAATAAAACATAATCAAATAAACACAAACAAATAATTTCACATTCTTTTTTATCTACTTTTACCCACCGACATCTTTTCTAGTTTATTTTATTTCTTCACTACAATCAATTGATCTATTTCTTCCAAGAGATCCTCTATATTTAGCTTCCAAAGCTCATACATTGTATTGTTGAACTTTTCATTCTCCAACCAAGATGAACTATCCATGATCATTTATCACCTTGGACCTAAAACTGCAAGAAAACACAACAAACTCTCATTGCAACAAAAAAATCAGTCACACACTCAATGAAAGGCATCCCTCTCTCTAATCAAAACAATCATGGATTTGATACCGAATTTATAAACAAGATATAACTCAATTGAAAGTATATTGGAAACTCAAAGTATTCAACTACATGATAGTGATAAACCATAGATGGAAATGAAAATAACCAAACAAGAGATGTGGACCATTACACAAAATATACATGGACAAACCCTTGCAAGAAAAAACTCCACAACCAAAGAGATTCAAAGATTAAATTAATCTTTCAATAGAGTTATACCAATGCAACTTCTATTTTTGAACTTTCACAACACTTCATTACTTCTTCAACCTTCAAAACAACTTGTTTTCCTCCTACTCCAAGGTTCAATATATAGCCAAATGTAATACAAAAAATCATAATGGTTTCCAATACCATGGACTAAGACCATGTGCCAATGAGTTGCAAGCATATTTCTATAAGCTTCAATACTTTTTATATGAGCTTGATCATCCAACTTCACAAAGGGACAAAAGCAACCCAATAGAAGACAAAATAACATCTCCTTATGTCTAAAAAAAGCTACCCACTTCTTACACAGTCCAATATGCTTTCTCACATCTCTTACACTCTCATAAGTGATTTATACACCACTATAAATGGTGAGATTCTCTTCCACTTCATGCCAAGTGTTTTGTATGTTGTCATTGGCCTAATTAATCTTCCCCACTCCATGCCAATTTACAAAGAATATTCCAAGTGTATAGAAACTAAAATTTAATTACAAAAAATGTTTCTTCCAATGTGAGACATGGTAGTTCCTTTTCCATGATTCTTGAAGTCACATAAAATAATAGTTGACTATAAAATGTTAAAGTTAAAATACATAATCATAAGATTGCAAGGTTAATATCACCAATCCTAACAACTCTATTTTAAGGCATGTTTCTTTTGGGTTTCTCTTATATATCCAAGGAATATTTTGGTATAAATGATTAATTTACTTAAATCAAATTAAACACTCATCTCTATGACCTTTACATGAGCATTTTTATCATTCAAGCTTCACTTTAATTTCTTTTTAGTTCTTGGGTAACTTGACGATTCATGATTCACAAAGCTCTAGAAAGATCAATATATACATCATAATATTTTAAAAAAGAGACAATAGCTTCAATGGTATTAGCTCAACTCTTGTTCATATTTATCTTTGGCTAATACCCTTTATACAAGGAAGTTGTCTTTGAAATATAGTCATTGGATTAGTATTTGTAATAGTGGAATTTGATGCCAATGTCTATTTAGTTTTATTCCCAATTTAAGAAAACACTTTTAGTATGCTTGTTGGTAGCAAATATCAAACATCTAAATTATTAATGTCTAACCTAGATTAGATTGTGAGCCCATAACCCACGGATCCAAAGATCATTTTCACATTTTATAAAATCTACAGTTAAACATGATATTTTAGGATCAAATATGGAGACGTCAAATTTTATAGGGGGAAGATGAACTCTAAAAATTAAACCATTTCTAGATTGCAACATTTTATATGATATGCAAGTTCATCAATAATTTACTTGAAATGGAGAAATTAGTATGTGATGTTTAAATATTCAAATGTTTTTTTTCATTTTTTTTAGAGGGGTAAACACTTTTGACCTAGAGCTATGAACCGGTAAGGTCACAAATAGGGGACCTCATCTCCAATATAAATTCTCAACAATTTCACACCAATGGGGTTTGAACCTTGATGAAAAGAATAATAACACAACTTAACCATCTCACCATGCCACTATTGACAAATATTCAACATGTTTCTTTTATATGCAATTTTAGTATTACTATAATGTTAAAATTGTAGGAAAACATTAAGTTTTTTAAAGAAAACTTTAGTATTCCTAGTCTTTTATTACACACTGTTATACATTGATTTAATATATTCTATAATCTATGATTGTAGCTTGAAACAATTTGGAAACTCCAAAGAGAGTAGAAAAATTGGCAACCCATTTTAAGAAACTTGGTGTTATATTATTTAGGATTTGGATAGTTAGCCCAAAAGAATTTGATTTGAGAATGTGTAATTCATTTATGGTATAATGTTGCTTAATATGATATGTGGGATTATTTGTATCACTTTTTATTTTATTGTATTTTTTATTAGACCTAATCAACCCACTAACCTTGTAGATGTGTTTTGTGAAGTATGATATATGAATATATCCATGGTATGTTATATTATTGATTCTTTTTGGGTCTATGTCAAGGTGAAGTATTATTTTCAGTTAATCCCTATTGGATTTAGACTTGCCTCAAAGCCTTGTTTGAATGAATATGTGAAGTGATATGAACTTTGTTTAGAGGTAATTATGTTCTTGTTGCCATTCAAATTGTACTTCATACAGGAAGAGAGGATATTCACGTAGTCTAAAATGCATGATTGCCATCTCAAGAATACATTTTGGGTATGTGAATTATATAAAATTGAATGGAGGATGTGCACTTAGTATGGGATAATGATACCATTCACTAAGTATGCTCTATGTAATATTATGATAGTACTTTTGAAAACATTATATTGAAGTTATATGCAAAAGGATAAGATGTCTATACTAAAGATAAAAGGGTACATGAATGATCAAATCACAAAGTTACAAGACAAAATATTTAGTATATAAAGTTGCATTATCTCAATTGTAAAATCAAGATCTATTTCATGGACAAGTGCACATGTAGTTTTAAATAGGGTATTAATTAACCAAATAAGTTTTTGAATTTATTGTTTTTTATTTAATAAAAGAGATTCAAAGAGTCCCTACCCTTACAAAAGCCAAATGGCTGAAACAAAATGGGTCCCAACAAAGAGACCACACAAAACAACCTACCAATAAACTAACAACAACAAACCAACAACATAGAAGACCGACACTAATTGTAGGGTACCAAGAACAATAGCTAACAAGAAGGAAAGCAACCCAATCCCTATTGATTGGATGTTGCTTCCTATTCATCAAAAAGTTGACATAGCTTGTTATTTAGAGAATCAATAGAATCAAGATCACCACTAGGCACATTAACTATAACAATCATCTTCATCTTCGCTTTGGCCCTAATCAATTCCTTAAGGATTTTCATATTTAAAAACTATTTGAAATAATATATGAAATTTGGACTTCATCTAGTATAATTCTTTGAAAAAACTATTATATGTTTATTATGAGGAAAATATATTGAATTGACATTGAGGAAAATATATCAAATTATTTATTTATATCCATATTGATATAGCTGCAAAATTTATTTTAGCTCTCATAATTTAAATTTCTTCATTTTTATACGTTGAGAAAAATAATGTTACAATTTTAGACAATAAGAATGATTTCAACTTGTAACAAACTCAAAATCGTACTTGAGCACTCTAATTGGGAATCCATTCTTCTATGCCATTTTTATATTTTAGGAATCATTTAAAAAATGATATTACAATATATGTTGCAGCAACTCCAACTACATAGGAACATAGTTTGACCAAAAATCTATAAAAACAATAATATATATAACAATTCTAACTATCCATCAACCTCCAAATTAGATAAGAACAAACAAAACATGTGATATAAAAATCATTCCCAACAACACCTTTAGTTGTTGCTAGCTTCATTTTGATCGATGTCATAGGTCCCAATTGGCAGATCAAACAAATCATTTGGGTCTAGGTCCTTCACCACATGTTCATACCTTTCCTTTACTGTTGGTTTTGTTATTTTCTTCTTAAGCCTCGTGATTTTATGGGTATTCAAGTAATCATTGAGCATAATAATTGTTCCCTTATTTTGATTGCTCATGTCTTGGGGCCATAAATGGGCCCTCTTAATCTCCTCGTAAATGATAGTCCTTCCATCAAAATGAGGAATCTCTAAGATCATAGTGACTTGCAAAATAATGTTATTCAATGTGAGTTCACATTGAAACTCGGTAAGATATATCTTTTTTTCCTTGGAATGTCTCCTCGTTCCTCCTTTTCTAGATAAACCACAAAATCTCATTGGTAAGCATAGGCTAGGATCTATAAAAAATTTCCTAACATAGACAAACAAAATTTAATACCAAATTAAACCATCCTTAACATCCCACCCCAACCCATTACTAAGAAAACAAGTCCAAAATGGATAAGCAAATTGGTAGTCAAAGAAAATGTGCTCAATAGTTTCAACTTGATTAAATAGAGTGCACATTCTCAAAAGGATACTAATAGACACTAACTCAACATTCACAACATTTTTTTTCAAAATAAGTGATCATCTAAAATAAGCCTTTTTAGGTTCAACAACATAGGACCAAATATGACTCAAAACACAAACCCACTTAGACTCAAACTAATTAATATTCTAGTTTTTATTAAAACAAAAAATAATTTCCCCAGTATCAACAAGTAGTGCATAAATTATTTCAATAGAAATTTAATAAAAAACAATACCATCTTTCCATTTATTATTCATCAAAATCTCAGTGTTCAACTTTAAGGAGATGGGAAGATTCACATTGTATAGGGCTCTTTTGAAAACCGAAATATGTTCTTTTTGACTGAAAGGAATATGAAATTCTCTTCTCAAACTTTCCCAATCCTTCATATTGCTAGCACAAAAGAATACTTAAAATTTAGAAACCCCTTTAGAGTCCCAAAGCTTGGAAAAACACCCCTAGGTAAGCACAAGCTACTAATTGTTCCAAAACACATTCCACTGCATATTTGTAGGCATTGAATATGTCATCCACTCTAGAGAAATAATTTCTATCTTTATTCAAATGTTTTACACTCTCCAAGGCACTCCAAATGTTGATTGTAAAAATTTCAAGTAGCAAATCATGGGGATGCAGAGCAACTCAATCCCTTCATTTCTTCAATCTTGATGGAGCAATATTATTCCTAATCAATACTTTCCAAGGCTCAACTCCATAAAATTATTTTATAGTCCACTTAATAGCAAGGGAAATTCCTCGAGTCTTCAAACTTTTTAGCTTTAAGTCCCCCTATGTTTTAAGTAAACAACACCAAGACCAATTAAAAACATGCATTTCCATATTCCCTTTGCCACCAAACCGTAAAATGCCTTTGAGATCCTTTTGAGTTCTCTCAAAATAAGCATTACCAAATAACCAAGATGAAGAATAACGAACGCTATATGAAGCAAAAACCTTTTGTGTAACTTGTATTCTCCCAACTAGGGATAACATGTGAGTTTTCCATTTTTGATGTTTTTTTTCAATCTTGTGGAACATCCATTCGTACATCTCCTTTAATGAAGGGTCAATAGAAAATGGGATGCCTAGATATTTGATGATAATACTAGGCCCTCACCATTGCCACTTCTCTCCTTGGATCCATTTGAGAGGAGAATTATGCCAACTTAAAAAGATGGACTTACTATTAGAAACCTTGGCACTCGAAGCTCTACAAAAAATGTTCAATATGTTAAATCACATTTACAAAATTATTTTTCTTCATTTCAATAAATAGAGTAGTTTCATTTTCAAACTAGAAATTAAGAAAATCTGCATTATTCAAGAGCCAAATACATTGGTGGGAGGACTTATAAAACTGGTTCTTAAAACATAACACAAAGCATTTGTAACTATCACAAATATGGCTGAAGCAATTGGACATCCCTATCTAATTGACCGTGGGGTCAGTCAATTCACCATTAACATTGATTTGAGTAATAGAATACTTGAATAAAATACTAACTCATTTGTATAATTTTGGAGGGAATCCAAAAGCTTCTAGCGTTTCCAATAAAAAAGGCCACTCAATTATGTCATAGGATTTTTCAAAGTCAAGAAGCAACATACTCACATCTTGACCATTATAATTTTCCGAATCCACACCCTCCCAACTAGTGATCAAGTTTTCTAAGATATATATGCCCTTACTAAAACTTATTTGGGTAAAATAAACCACGTTTCTCAATATCTTTGCTAGTTTGTGAGAAAGTGTTTTAGCCAAAATTTTATATAAAACATTAAGCAAAGTTATGAGACTCCAATTTTTAATAAGAGCTTTATTTCCTTCCTTCTGAATCAATTTGATAATTTATTTATTTATTTACCCAAAGACTCATTTTCAAAAGCTTCATAATAAATATTTATCAATTCATCCCTAATCTAGTCAAAATTAGCTTTATAGAATTGAATACGAAATCTATCACTACAAGGAGAATTTCCATCACAGAAGGGGTCAATTGTAGTTAAAAGATATTTTTAGAAATTCTCTACTAAGTTCCACCGCACCTTCTTCCCCAACCATCTTGGCAGTGAACTTTTTTACAAAAAAACATTTCTTCTTTATTTTGGTTATCATCTTCAATGGAGATTAGTTTTTGATAAAAATAATGGAAGGCCTATTTCATGAAGGTAATATCATTAGAATTATTTCCTTCAAATTCAAAAGGGTCAATCCCTAATCTTCTTTGTTGGTTAATAAACATGTCAATATCAAAATTTGTAACTTAAACCTTGTATGCTCACCTATAGGGACAATCTCTACCAACAATTTAGTAGGCTATTCATTTGAGAAAATCAGTTCACTTTGAATTTTAGAGGTACAACTCCCTCTTAAGATAAAATATTATTTATTTTTAAATTAAGATCTTCAAAGGTACACTTTTAACTGGAAAGCATAGAAAGGCCAAACTTATGACACTTAATATTGTTAGAACATGAGCTAATTCGTTAACTTAAGAAATGTGAACCAATAACTTTACTTGCTAACAAATGATTACTAATCAGAGAGAAATAGACACTTAATATAGTTTTTACACTCACACAAAAGGATAACAACACTAAAACCAATTATAGCTCACAGACCACAAGAAATTTCTTATTCCACATGTCCAAAATTTGTATGTTCACAAACTTACATCCATAATTAGTAAAAAAATGTTTTAACTATTCTAATATACCTTAAAATATATTTATTCTATTTCCTTTTCAACCATCAAAAAAACCAAAAAAAGAGAGCTCTAAGTAGTATCTCATTACATATATAGCTTTGCAAGTGTAACTAAAATTTTAAAATAACCTTTCTTGGTGATTAAATATTTCCCTTTAAAATATGGGGAAATTTCATTGTTTCTAAATTTAAATAACAATTAAACAACACATAATTAATGTTGAGGTGGCATATCCCCTGGATCCACATTATTTTTGTCATCGTGTGGTGATTGGGATGACTATGTAACCAACTTGGCTATGTATCCTTGAAAAGCTTTGATGATAGGTGGCATTTCACTATGTTGAGGGATGATGACATTTTTAGTTCTTAGCTTCCATAGTGATTTGTCCCCTTGGATTAGATCCAATTTGCTGGAAAAAGTTGTTGGATGCTAAATGCATTATCAACACTAGCAACTTTATCATATTATCAACACTGAAAGACTGCTTGTCAAATAATCCTTCGATCATTTCCTTGAAGTCATTTTTCAGCACTTCCACGTCCTCATCTTGAGAGCCATCTTTCTTTTGAATATCAATATTGATAGCCAGAAATATTTCTATACATCTACCTTGATTTGGTTGCATTCTTTAAGTAGCTTATTTTGTTCTAAGATGTTTTGTTTTAAAAATGTTTTTATTTTATTTTATGTTTTTCTTCCACATAAAACATTTATTATCGTCAACACTAGGAAATATTTTATTTTCTACTAAATTATATGTTGAGTTCAATCATTTCCTTTAAATCACTATCAATTTTCTTCTAGATTGACTCTTTGTGCTTCATTGTTTTTTATTAGATAAGCAACATTTATAGGGTGTTGTACCCTTTACACAAGGAGCCTAAAGGGCAAAAAAAAAAGCTAGTTCAACAAGGAATGAACTAGGAAAAGAGGACAAACCACACACAAAAACAACTAACAGAAAACTATTGGGACACAAACAAAAACTTAGACAACCCCAAAATCCGAGGGGACCAATTTGACTCCCTTAACCTAAGGTTGTGAGGAAGCCACAAATCGAGGGAGTCCCTTCTTCTTTCTCAACACAACAAACCAGGAAGACTCAGAATCCAAGTCCATCGATCGAGGTGAGAGAAGCGGATCAACTGGAGCCACCAAGGGCAGAGAGCCTCCACACAACAGGGGAGACGCCATCGAAGGAGAGGAAATAAGATCGATCGAAAGACCAACAACAACAGTCAATGAAGGACCATCAACAACCATCAACGAAGTTCGGGTAGGCATAGACAGAACAATGTCAACAGATCGAGCCAAAGGTGGCTCCACATAAAGATTAGTCGGAATGGGGGAAAACTTAGGTTCCCAAGAAGAAACAATAAGGTCATCATCCTCCGAAGAAACTTCCGAAGGGGGAGAACCCACTGTGAGGTGGTCTGAGAGAGCATCCTTCCACCAAGTTGCAGTACCCTTGCGGCGGGCTTGTGGGAAACTAGAGGCCAAATGACCCACAGAGAAGCATCTCCTGCATCGAAAGGGGAGACCCTCATAGTCCAAGGTCGATCCTCTACCAATAGGACTATATCACCATGTAGAGGTTTGGAGATATCCAAATCAACTAATATACAGGCTACCGTGGTATGCCCAATCTCCCAAGTCATAGAGTCCAGCATTAAAGCATCCAATGGAGTTACCAATAGCTTCATAACATGAATCCTCCCAAAACTGGAGAGGGAGATTTCGAAGACGAACCCAAACCGGTCTGATGTTCAACGGCTCCGTAAGGGGATTGAAAGATCGATACCAATATTATCCATTATCCATTTATTTTTTCAATGTTTCAACATCTTCACAAATTTTATTCATTTCCTCAATAAATTGTATCCCCTCGACTACAATATCTTCCCTAGTCCCTAGTTTTTTTCATAGGACTTGTATGCATGGATTTTATCAATTACCTCTTTCCCACTAGTTGATGATGTAGGAGCATTTAGGTGCATGAACAATTCCGCACAAAAAAATAAAAATGTTTGTGTTTTATTTGGATTTTTCTTGCAGACACTATTATTTAAATCCTCAACTCCTCCAACACAATAAAGTTTGATGTCGGGATTGTGAAAAATCAATTATTTAATTGATTCAATTTTTAATTGTTTTAAAAAATGTTTGAAAAGTGTTAATTTTCCAAAAAGGAAAACTTCCATGCCCAAGTCTATGAGTGGACATTTATTGTAAAATTGTAACTTTATTCAGAAAATTTGAAATTGCATTTTGTTGGAAGATTGGAATGATGGGTATTGATGGTATGGAGAGAGTGGGTGTAAGGAGGAAGATAATTTTTGAATGGTCATTGAATTCTCAAGCCAGAAAGAGGAAAACCGCGTCCAAGGAGTAAGGGGCTATTTTGAAAGTTGATTGGCATACTAGAGGAAGATGGCCTGAAGTCGTATATGAGAGAACTAATCTCAGTAAAATGGCTATAAATTTCTCATTTCTTAATGAAATCGAGAAATTCAAAATGTTATAGAAAGCTGAGAAGGAGGAGCATAAAACCTAGAAACCATTACAAAAAAATGTTGTAATGAGGGAGCAATGAAATGCTAAGTATGACGAGATTTTTTGTTGCAATACGAATTAAAAAAAAAAATTGTTAGGAAAAGAATGAGAAGAATAGAGAAAATGTTAGAAGAATTTCGCAATGAAATGAGAAATGAGCTAAGAAATATTGTTGAAAGTTTGAGAAGAAATCCAAAGCATGAGGATGCACATGAGAAAGATGAGGAAGTTATATATGAAGAACCTAAGAGGGAAAATGAGTAGCCAATAGATGAAGGAGAAGAAAAATTTCTGAGAGCAATAGCCCAAATCAACAGAGGCCATAAAATGAAAGTCCTTAATTTTTTAGGAACATTGAATCCTAAAAATCTAATAGATTGGATTGGAGAGTTGGAAGATGATTTTGAGTTTGAGAATATTAGAAACCCATAGAGGGTAATATTGTTGAATGAACAAGTCAACTGAGAGGGGGGGTGAATTAGTTGTATCTTATCAAAACATCAAAACCCTCATTAACATTCAAATCCACAAACATTCATTAAACCCTTAATCTGTTATGTTGAATTTACATGAAAAGAAAATAAAAAAAACATAAAAAAATCAATACCAAACATAAGAGAACACCAAATTTACGTGGAAAACCTAAGGGAAAACCACAGTGAGGATTAACTCACAATATAAGTAATTGCAAAGCTAGTTACAAGGGATCACTACCAAAATAGGACACATTGTCCAAAAAGGCTCACAACCGAAAAGAAAAGAAGATAAATAAGAAATGTTACATAGAGAACATGATCTCAATGCAACAAAGATTCCACCACATAGCTCCAAAACCTTAGTAGTCTATTTGAATGATTGTAGACACCTTCTGCTCACTGCATCCAGTAGTCCAACACTTGAAAGTTTGCACTGCTCTGCTCAATTTTGCATCACTCACATCATACACTTCACACACTCATATATCTTACATCTATCTTATCCTCCTTCAAAAATTCAACTCATACTTATACCTTCCTCAAACTTGAAACCCTCTCCAAGATCGACAATGCACCTCAAACATGCAAATTCAAATTAGGTCGGCACCAAAACACTTCCATGGCAGGTAGAAATGAATGCGAAGCACATTAAAACTTAATTGGGACTAAAATAAACAACACCACTTAATCACACACTACCACAATCAATATTTATCCTTCACATGTAGTGTAAACACCAAATCGATCGTTACTCGTGCAAACACCATTATTCAATTAAGTACACACTTCATCAAACTCAAAGAAAACTTGTGAACCACACACCATGCTTCAACATGATTTAGAATATTCCTCAAACACATCGAAATCCATGAAACTCCTTCGCAACAACTTTCACTTGAAAAATGTACAAGCCTAGTACATCCAGACAACACTGTCTTAAACTATTACTTGAAAACTTATCTTTTGAAGCACGTAACTTCAAATCCTCTTGAAAAAGGAAAGAGACCAACACCATCATCTCTCACTCACAATCACAAGTCCTGAAACACAACTACAGAGAAACACAAAGAAAAGACATTTCTCCCAGACACCTCTGTAATGCACAGTTCACACACTGGTGAACACAACTTCTTCTGTACAACAATCCATCACCACAAATTCTGAATATAGCATCTTTGAACACCTGTAACCAACATATCCAAACCACACAAGAAGATCTTCACCCTAGAAGAAATGTGAAGCAAAACTAGAACGCACCTCTACAACATAGAACAATACTACAACAATCTCTCTTAACCACAATACAGTTGACATCAATGACAACACCTTCATACTTGCAACAATATCCCCCTTTGTCATTGATGGCAGCAAAATATATAAAAAACCATCAAGGACAACTCTCCTTCCTTTTTTTAATGATTAGATAGCCTACACAACATTTGTCTCTCCCCATTTCAACTTTTTCTTTTTCACATGCTTCACTCTCCTTAATAATGATTAGACAACCTACACAACTTTCTCCCCCTTATACCTTGAAATTTTTTACATGATTCTCTCTCCTACTTTGAAATCAATGGCAAAGGATAAAATGTTTTTCATTGTTCTCTCCCTTTGACATTGAACCAAAATACTTGCTACTGCTCCCCTTTAGACAAATTACTCATCATTTTTCCTTTACTACTCTGAATACTCCCCCTTAGGAGAACACATCAATCTGCAACAATCTACAATACCACTACCTACTCCCCCTAAGAGGTAGCCACCAACATCAGTCTAGAATAAAGGATAGATCATGAGATCCATTGGGCTGATACATCTCCTTATGCATCTAGTTAAGAGAAGGAGGGGAAATAACCCCCAACTTCTCCTGATATACTCAAAATTATCCTTAGGAAGAGCCTTAGTGAATTTTTCACTAATTTGATCCTTTGTAGGTACATATTCAAGTTTCACTTCATTCTCCACAACCTTCTCTCTAAGAAAGTGATATCTGATTGAAATATGTTTTGTTCTTGAATGCATCACTGGGTTCTTCTAAATGCTTATTGTAACCAAAGATAGAAATGGACTTCCAGTAGGTTAGCCTCTTTCATCATAGTCCTTGTAGCTTCTTGAAAAATCCTGTTTTTCCTTTCAACCACTCCATTTTGTTGAGAAGTTCTAGGGGTAGACAAGGGCCTCTTTATGCCATGATTTTCACAAAACATGTTAAATTCATTCGAGGTGAACTCTCCACCTCTGTCAGACCTCAAACATTTTATCTTCAAATCCATTTCATTTTCAACCATAACTTTAAATCTTGAAACACAAGTGCAGAGAAACACAAAGCAAAGACATTTCTCCTAGACACCTCTGTAATGCACAGTTCACACACTGGTGAATACAACTTCTATACAATCCATCACCAAAAATTCTTAATATATCATATTTGAACACCTATAACCAACATATCCAAACCACAAAAGAAGATCTTCACCCTAGAACAAATGCAGAGAAAAACCAGAACACACCTCTGCAACACAAAACAATACTACACAACAATCTCTCTCAACCACTATACAATTGACATCAATGACAACACCTTCATACTTGGAACAAAGGTTGGCACAAACAAAGCTTAAGGGACATGTTACATTGTGGTGGAAAGAGTTACAAAAATAAAGAGTGGAGAATGGTGAGATGAAGATAACACGTCAGAGACATATGGTTGTTATATTGAAGGAAAAGTTTATTCTAGGAGATTATGAGTTGGAGTTGTTCAAAATTTGAGATGAAAGATATGAGTGTGAAGGAGTATACAAAGGAATATTCCAAGATGTTGATTAGATCAAGACATCATGAAATAGATAGAGAGGTGGCTAGATATATAAATGGACTCAGATTCAATATTCAAGATGAGATGAGTATGTTGAAGATTTATACTATTGAAGAGGCTTACTAGTATACTTTGAAAGAAGAGGAAAATGTAAATAGAAGGAAACAAAGTAATTCAAGAGGAAGGGGAAAGATAGCATCATAAAGAGGACAACGAAGCAACCACAAAGGGGAGCAAATTTTTGAAGAAGAAACAAGCCCAAAATGGAACAAAGGAGCATAAGGAAAAGAGTATTCAACAAGAAGATGTGGTGTTCGATGTTGTGGTTGTGTTGCTGATATGTGGTTGTCATTGATGTCAACACTATTAGCATTTGATGTATTGAAGGTTGTATATGTCGAGGATATTGAGAAAATTGTAAAAGAAAGAATTACAAGTTCCCAGTGGAACTGTGAAGGTCATGAAGGCGTCTTGTTCTGTACGTTGAAGATCAACTGCTGGGGAATAAATGGTTTATTGTTGAGTGTATCTAGTCCATCCAACAGAAGTTTCAGAGATCCGCCTAAAGATTTGTTTGAGTTATGAAGATTTGTGTTCTGACAGTGTTTCTGTGGGTTCCGTCAGTGTTCTTGATTAAAGTTGGTATAATTCTGGTAATTCTAGTTGCTGCGGATGTTTCTCTATTGTTTCTTGGTGCTTGTGGATGTTTCTAGATCATGCTCTATCCTTTTTGCACGTCTGCGTTGATCGGTGTGCTCGTCGAAGATTTTTCTCAGTATGTTCGGGTTTTCATGTTCTTGGCCGACATGATGGTTGTGGCATGTTGTGGATCCTTGAAGATTTAATTTTGAATGTTTGGCATGCTCGAGGATATTGTTTTGGGTCACATCATGATATTAGTTGATGGTGTTTGATCCACATTGAAAATTTATTTATAAATTTGGGCTGACATTGAAAATATGTTCTATATTTGTGGCCGACTAAGTTGTTGATGTAATTCCATGTTATGGATATATAAGAGTGATTGTTTGAGTGAAGATAGTGTGTGCATAAGAGCGAATGTATGCCAGAGAAAGTGCAGATGTGCGAATAGTATCCAAATCATTTGATTGCAGAGTAGAGTGAGAAGAAGTTTGAGCGAAGTGTGAAGAAGGTTTTCTGTGCTTAACTGGAACTGTAATTAGGCTTGTGAAGAAGCTATTTCCTTAGTTCAATACCCTATAGATCTAATCCATATTGTTGTATTGTTGGGCAGTGAGCCCTCTTGTATTTGAGCAATGAGCTCTAGGAAGTGTGCCTAAATGCATGTGCGTTCCCATTATTTCTCATTATACTTTTAACAGAGTATAATATTATGGACTAACATCCACTGTGGTTTTTCCCCTAATAGGGTTTCCACATAAAAAATATTGGTGTTCTCTGTGTTTTTGATGTGTTGTTTATTCATGGTTTACTGTTCATTCATCAGATATGAGATTAAGTTTAGTTTGAAAAAGTTTAAATATTCCGTGACAACTGATTCACCCCCCCTCTCAGTTGTCTATCCTTATTTTTCCAACAATTGGTATCAGAGCAGGTTCCTCTAAAGAAGTTTAAAAGCTTGAGGTGAACCGAGATGGCATCATACAAGAAGGACAGTCCTAGATTCAATGGAACAACTACTCATTGTGGAAAGCTAGGATGGAGTGTCATTTGAAGTGTATTGGTGAACCCTTCTGGAAAATTACAAAGAACAAATATGTTATTCCTCAAAATGGTCCTTCCACTACTGATGATATTAAAAAGGCTAAGAATAATGTCAGGGCTATGGAAGCTTTGCTGAGTGCTCTAACAGATTCAAAAATGACAAATGTGTTAGGTCTAAAGATAGCTCATGAGATGTGGATGAAGCTGGAAACTTTGTATGAAGGATATGTACATGTGAAGATGGCTAAGCTACAAAGTTTGAAAGGAAAGTATGAAAATCTGAAGATGGGTGAAGATGAAAATATTTCTTCTTTTATGCAAAGAGTAAATGAACTAGTGATGGATATTAGATGTGCTGGTGGTATCCTAGATGAGGAAGAAATTGTGGCTAAGGTGATCAGATAATTTCCTCCCTCCTACAAAGCAAAGGATCATGCTATTGAAGAAACCAAATCATTGATGAATGTGACAAGAGACACAATGATTGGTAAACTTGCTACCTTTGAGTTGAGCGAATTTGGTGATTCTGCTCCTAAGACTGAAACTGCATTCAAGGCTACTATATCTGAAAGAAAGAAGCAAATATATGATCCAGGAGAGAGTTCCAGAAAGACATTCAAGTATGAGGAAGAAATGAAACAACTTGAAGATGAAGAAAGAGAGGTAGAGGAGTTGGAAGCACTGATTGTAAAGAAAGAAGGTAGAGGACAAGGTAAGTATAAAGGAAAGTTGCCTATCAAATGTTTTTCTTGTAGTAAAATAGGTCATTTTGCATCAAGGTGTCCTGAAAGAGTTCCTAGATCTAAGCCTTACAAATCTAGATTCCAAAAGAAATGTTACTTTGCTGAAGAAGGAGTGACTGATGATGAGTCTGATAAAGATAATGGAAATGAAGATGATTGGGTTTTCATTGCTATCAAGGAAAATAGTCCTATGACTACTGAATCTGCTAAAGTTGAG
Organism: Sequoia sempervirens; assembly: GCA_007258455.2. Classification (NCBI taxonomy): domain Eukaryota; kingdom Viridiplantae; phylum Streptophyta; class Pinopsida; order Cupressales; family Cupressaceae; genus Sequoia; species Sequoia sempervirens. The sequence continues at coordinate 83,361 of VDFB02251679.1, forward strand.
AAAGCTCTTGCAACCTAAATTGAAGAAAAGGATGAGTGGGTCATTGATAGCGGATGCTCACATCATATGACTGGTGAAAAAAGAAAATTTGTAAGTCTAGAGAAGTATGATGGTGGGATTGAAAGATTTGGAGATAACAATGCTTGTGTGATTCGTGGCAGAGGATCTATTTGTCTTGGTGGTAAGCATAACACTGATGATGTTCTTTAGGTTGAAGGCTTGAAGCACAACCTGTTGAGTGTTGGAAAAATGGTGGACAAGGGTTATGATCTTCAGTTCAAAGATGGAAGATGCATGATATATGGAAGTTCTGGAAATATAATTGCTTTAGGTAAACAGACAAAAGGTAATGTTTTTCACCTGAATGTTGCTAGTGAAAGTTGTTTAATTGCTCAAGTAGATGAAATATGGTTATGGCATGGAAGGCTGTGTCATGTGAATTTTGATAACATTATCAAAATAAGTTCCACTCAAGCAGTAAGAGATCTACCTAAGCTAGTGAAGCTTGCTAGCACAATTTGCAAGGAGTGTCAGATGGGAAAACAGACTAGAGTTTCTTTTCGGAGAAAACAACATCATTCAAATGGATTACTGGCGCCGGTGCATACTGATCTATGTGGTCCTTCCAGAATCATAAGTCTCCATGGTGAAAGGTATTTTATGCTACTTATTGATGATTATTCTAGAATGATATGGGTTGCTTTCTTAAGAGAAAAATGTGAAGCATTAGAAAAGTTCAAAAGTTTCAAAGCTATGGTAGAAAATGAGAAAGGTCTGAAAATCAAATGCCTAAGGTCAGACAGAGGTGGTGAGTTCATCTCCAGGGAGTTTAATTCTTTCTGTGAAGAGCATGGAATCAAAAGATAGTTATCTGCTCCCCGAACCCCTTAACATAATGGAATTGCAGAGAGGAAGAACAAAACAATTCTGGATGCTGCTAGAACAATGATGATTGAAGGAAATGTGCCTCACATCTATTGGAGTGAAGCTGTAAGCACTTCTCTGTACACTTTGAACTGGGTAAATGTAAATGGTAATTCTGGTGAGACTCCTTTTGAACTATGGTTTGGTTATAAGCCTACTGTTAAATACTTCAAGATCTTTGGAAGCAAGTGTTACATCAAGAGAGATGGCGATATAGGCATGTTTGATGCAAGAAGTGATGAATGAATCTTTATAGGTTACTCTACTAGAAGCAAGGCCTATTGGTGCTATAACAAAATACTAAGAAAAATGGTTGAGAGTGCAAATGTCAGAGTTGGCGAGGACTTTGCTAAATCATCCAGATATTGTGGATATGATTCAAATGAAGACAATACAAACAAAGGGAAGAATGTTCATACACAAAATCAACTTCAAATTGTGCCATATGTTTCTGTAAGACAACTTCAATTTGTTCTGATAAATCAAGATAGTTAGGAAGCAGAGACAAGTGCAAGTGCAGAAGAAAGAAAAAAAGAATCATAAGTTCGAGAGAATCCTAAAAATTTGAGGTATGTAAAGCTAAATCATTCTGAAAATCAAATTATAGGAGACAAGAATAAAAGTGTGAAAACTAGAAGAAAGATTGCAGAAGAGTATTGCCTGATTTCCAAGATTGAACCTAAAGATGTCAATGAAGATTGCAATGATGAACACTGGATGGAAGCTATGAAGGAAGAACTGATGCAGATTGAAAAGAATAATACATGGGTACTTGTTCCTAGACCTAAAGACAAAAATGTGATTGGTACTAAATGGGTCTTTCGGAATAAGCTGAATGAACAAGGTGAAGTGGTTTAGAATAAAGCAAGACTGGTATGTAAAGGGTATTCACAAATGGAAGGTATTGATTTTGAAGAAACCTTTGCCCTTGTTGCTAGAATTGAAGTTGTAAGGTATTTCTTGCTTATGCTACATATAAAAAATATAAATTCTATCAAATGGATGTGAATTCAACTTTTCTAAATGGTGAGTTAGAAGAAGAAGTATATATTGGATAGCTTGATGGATTTCAACTAACTAATAAAGAAGACATGGTTTTCTGATTGAAGAAAGCTCTATATGGACTCAAACAAGCCCCCATAGCTTGGTATGCTAGATTGGACAAATACTTACTGAAGCTTGGATTCAATAAAGGTACTACTGAAAACAACTTGTATTTCAAATTGGATCATGATAAAGAATTAATTATTGAGGTCTTTGTTGATGATATTATTTTTGGAGATGGCAATCTATGTATGAGGTTTGTTGATGAAATGAAGAATGAATTTGAGATGAGTATGATTGGAGAGATGAAGTTCTTTCTGGGATTGCAAGTTACTCAGTTAGACAAAGGGATTTTCATATCTCAGTCCAAATATGTGAGAGAAATGCTAAAGAAGTTTGGCATGGATGACTCAAAACCTGTTGGTACTCTCATGGTAACCGGATGTAAGTTGACACAGAATGATGATTTTTCTAAGGAAAATCAAACAAGATACAGGTCAATGATTGATGGATTGCTCTATTTAACTCAGATCAGACCAAACATTATGAATGTTGTATGTATGGTTGCTAGATTTCAGGCTTATCCAAAAGAGTCTCATGTGACTGCTATTAAGAGAATCTTCAGGTATCTGAAAGGAACAATTGATTTTGGACTTTGGTATCCTAAGGATGATGATCTTACTTTGAATGCATATATTGATGCAGATTGGGAAGGAGATGTAGACGACAAGAAGAGTACTAGTGGTGGTGCCTTCTTCCTAGGGAAGAAACTGGTGTCTTAGTTGAGCAAAAAGTAGAATTCCATTTCTCTATCTACTGTTGAGGCAGAGTATATTACTATTGCAAACAACTATACTCAAGTGATGTGGATGAAACAAATGCTGAAAGATATCAGAGTAGTATATGATGAACCTATTGCCATATACTGTGACAACTCAAGTGCAATTAACATATCAAATAATTTGGTGCTACACTCTAAGACCAAGCATATATCAATCAAGTTTCACTTCTTGAGGGAAAAAGTAAGTAAGAAAGAAGTCATACTGGAGAATGTGCCTACCAAAGAGAATATTTTCACCAAGCCGTTGCCGAAGGATACTTTTGAGTATCTTAGAGGGATGCTAGGGGCGATTACCCCTCCTGATATAAACTAAAGATGCATTTTCTTGCATCAATCCGTGTGCTTCATAGATATTTCTTGATTCAAATTGATGTTTCCATGTCTACTACTCAGGGGGAGTAGTCAGATGTGCAGATATGTGGTTCAAAGCTTGTATGTGGGAAGATAATGCTTATCTTTTCCATTGATGTCAAAGGGGGAGAAGAGTCATGTGAAAAAATGCTTCTTATCTGGAGTGAAGAGTCATGTGAAAAAATGCTTCTTATCTGGAGTGAAGAGTCATGTGGAGAGAAGATCATGTAGAAGAGTCAAGGAAGAATAGTTAGAATCTAAGGAGGAGTAAGTGCTGATTGAGAGTTGGGTTGATGGTGTTTTTCACACCATGTGTTGCCATCAATGCCAAAGGGGGAGATTGTTGGATGCTGTGGTTGTGTTGCTGATATGTGGTTGTCATTGATGTCAACACTATTAGCATTTGATGTATTGAAGGATGTATATGTCGAGGATATTGAGAAAATTGTAAAAGAAAGTATTACAGGTTCTTAATGGAATTGTGAAGGTCATGAAGGTGTCTTGTTTTGTACGTTGAAGATCAATTGCTGTGGAATAAAGGGTTTATTGCTGAGTGTATCTAGTCCATCTACCGGAAGTTTTAGAGGTCCGCCTAAAGATTTGTTTGAGTTATGAAGATCTGTGTCTTGACAGTGTTTCTATGGGTTTTGTCAGTGTTCTTGATTAAAGTTGGTATAATTATGGTAATTCTAGTTGCTACGGATGTTTCTCTATTGTTTCTTGGTGCTTGTGGATGTTTCTAGATTGTGCTCTATCTTTTTTGCACGTTCGCGTTGATCGGTGTGCTTGTGGTCAAAGATTTTTCTCGGTATGTTCGGGTTTTCATGTTCTTGTCCCACATGATGGTTGCGGCGTGTTGCAATTCCTTGAATATTTAATTTTGAATGTTTGGCGTGCTCGAGGATATTGTTTTGGGTCACATCATTATAGTAGCCGATGGTGTTTGATCCACATTGAAAATTTATTTGTAAATTTGGGCCGACATTGAAAATATGTTTTATATTTCTGGCCGACTAAGTTGTTGATGTAATTCCATGTTGTGGATATATAAGAGCGATTGTTTGAGCGAAGTTAGTGTGTGCATAAGAGAGAATGTATGCTAGAGAAAGTGCAGATGTGCGAATAGTGTCCAAATCATTCGATTGCAGAGCAAAATGAGAAGAAGGTTTTCTGTGCTTAATTGGAACTATAATCAGTCTTGTGAAGAAGCTATTTCCTCAGTTCAATACCCTGCGGATCTAATCTATATTGTTGTGTATTTTTGGGCAGTGAGCCCTCTTGTATTTGAGTAGTGAGCTCTAGGCAGTGTGCCTGAATGCATGTGCATTCCCATTATTTCTCATTATACTTTTAATAGGGTATAATATTGTGGACTAACATCCATCGTGGTTTTTCCCCTAATAGGGTTTCCACGTAAAAAATCTTGGTGTTCTTTGTGTTTCTGATGTGTTGTTTGTTCATGGTTTACTGTTCATTCATCATATTTGAGATTAAGTTAAGTATAGATTGAAAAAGTTTAAATATTCTATGACAATTGATTCACCCCCCCTCTCAGTTGTCTATCCTTGTTTTGCCAACACATGGTAGCAGTAGCAGAGAGTTCTTGGGAAATTGTTTCCAGTGTGGGGAAGTAGGACATAGAGTTTGAGTGTCCATAAATACACCAAGAAACCAGTAAGAGAGTTGCAACAAGAAATTACATGGTGCAAGAAGACAAGGAGAGTGTAGCATCACCAAAGGATGTGGTAGAACCAAAGCATGGAGAATCCCTTATGTTCAGAGAGTATTGGTGAATCCAAGAAAAGAGGAGAATAGACCATCTTAGAGAAGGAGTCTCTTCCGTATTGTATACAAATAAGGAGGTAAGTGTTGTAAGATCATTGTAGATAGTGGTAGTACAAATAACTTGGTTTATGAAGAGATGGTAGAAAAACAAGGATTGAAGAGGATTATACATCCAAATCCATATAAAGTAAGTTGGCTGCAAGAAGATCATGAGTTAGAGGTGAAAGAGAAATGCTTGGTAAATTTTCATATTGGTCCTTATAAAGATGAAGTTCTATGTGATATTATGTCCATGAGTGCATGTCATGTTTTGTGAGGAAGGCCTTGGCAATTTGATAGAAATACTATCTATGATTGTAGATAGAATTTGTACACCCTTGTGAAAGATGGGAAGAAGTATAATTTGAGTTCATTGAAGGAGAAAGAGGAGGTGAAGGGAAACAATCTTATGAATTATAAAAATTAGAAGCAAAGGTTGAACCAAAGGTTGGAAATAGTTCGAAGAAGGCTCTTGAGAATAGATGTACAAGGGAGGTACAAAAGAAGGGCAGTGATACTAAGATGAAACAACATAAATAATTGGTTATAGACATGGTTAAGTCTCACAAAGAATGTAAATCAGATTTATAGAAGAAGGTTAGCAATGAAAATTTACAATGTGTAGGTAGAAAACAATGAAAAGGAAAAAGAGAAGATGGGATAAGAGGGAGCTACAAAAATTAAGAATGAAGTGAAGAAGAAAGAATATGAGAACAAAGAGGATATATGGATCAAGAACAAGCATGGGATTACTATCCCAAGCTCATCCAAATGTTCACGAGTTTTCAGCTCATGGAATATTTCAACTTACCCAATGTGTTTGATGCAATAGCATTCAAGTGGACGAACAATCCTACACAACCAATTTTTTTTAAAATTTTATGTTTGTGTTTTGTTTTGATTTTTTTTGCAGGCACTATTATTTAAGTCCTTAACTCCTCTAGCATAGTAAAGATTGATGTTGAGATTGTGAAAAATCAATTAATTAATTAAATCACTTTTTAATTGTTTTAAAAAATGTTTGAAAAGTGTTAATTTTCCAAAAAGGAAAACTTCCATGTGCAAGTCTATGAGTAGACATTTATTGTAAAATTGTAACTCCATTTAAAAAAAATGAAATTGAATTTTGTTGGAGGATTGGAATGATGAACATTGATGGAATGGAGAGTGTGGGTGTAAGGCGGGAAGATAATTTTTGAATGATCATTGAATGCTCAAGCTAGGAAGAGGAAAACAACGTCCAAGGAGTAAGGGGGTATTCTAAAAGTTGACTGGCATGGTAGAGGAAGATGGTATGAAGTTGTATCTAAGAGAACCAATCTCAGTAAACCAACCATAACTTTCTCATTTCTTAATGAAATTGAGAAATTCAAAATGTTATGGAATGATAAGGAGGAGCATAAAACCCAAAAAACCATTCTAGAAAATTTGTTGTAATGAGGGAGCAGTGATATGCTAAATATGACGAGATTTTTCATTGCAATATGAATTAAAGAAGATTTTGATAGGAAAAAAATGAGAAGAATGTGAACATGGTGATGCTTTTGAGGGAATGAGGATTTGATATCATTTGAGGTGTGTTGCAGGGGATTTTTACTACTCAAAGAGGGAAATGATCAAATTTTTGGTTGTCTGTAGAAATTTTCTAGAGAACATGAGGTTTGCTTGTGTTTACCTATAGGTTGGTGTTGAAAGATTGACATAGTTTGACATATGTGGAAGCTATTGTACATCAATGTTGTAGACATTATTGATTGAAATAAAATTTCAGATTTTTTTTTTTCCTTTTTCTTTTATGCATTCAAAATTTTTAGAGGTGAAATTGCTACTCTCTTGTGTGTTGCATTAGTTAATCTTGGATCAAAGGAAACATCAATTTGAATCATTGGCTAGGGTGAGAAATCAACAAGTGATTTTAAGCAATTTGTCAAAATTGCTAGCTATTGCTTCAACTAATCCTTTGTCTATTTATATTTCTTTGTTCTTTTTACCAACTTAGCAATCAACACTTGAAAGTTATGTATATCGACATCCCTTGTTCAAGGTCACAAGTTAATCCTAGTAATATTGAAATCCTTCATAGTTAATTAGCAAGCATCCTTTTATGCAGAGGGGTGAGCAACATCTATGTACATACATATTGAGGAAGTATCAATCATTGATCAGGAAGTAGTTTTGGGCTTCTTAGGTTGGGGTGTTCTTTTAAGCAACTGGATGGAAATATCTTTATCAAGGACATCCAATTCAACCATTTTCCTTTTATTTTATCAAGCTTATTCCAACCATGAAGTAGAAGGAGATGTTGATGAATTTCTCGTAACAGGGGAGGAAATTTGTAAAGATCTAATAAGAGGTGGTGTGTCAAAAAATCCTACCTCAGAGGAAGAAGGGGGAGTGGGTTTGGTTTGTGTATGGGAACCTTGAGAAATATTAGGTGAAGGAGATCTTGGGGAAGAATAGGAAGATGATGAATTACTTACTTGGGATGGAGGTGAAGATATGTGAATAACATTTCTTCTTTCCAACTCTTCCAATATAGGGTTCAACCCTTCTTTCTTTTTGTCTTTTTGAGTCCTCCCTTTAGTGGTATCCCCATAGGTCTTCTTTGGATTCCTCTTCTCAGGTGGGTCCTCATCACGATCTCCATCCCCAGTGGAAGTCATTTGTTGTGATGTGGAGGATGTTTGTCGAGGAGAGAGAGATCTTCTTGACTAGTTTTTATGAGTTTCATAACCTTTTCAATCTATTGAGGTGTTGAATAATGTTTTTTTTGAACTTTTTCATCACCAATTCCTCAATCCTTCTAAGTACCACTACAGTCTTGACTTCTATAGTTCCCACCACTTTTATGCTCCAATCAATTGGTAAGATGGGTTGAGTTTGTACATGGCTAGTGAAGATGGGATCAATTAGGCCAGATTCATCATCTTCAATACCATGGATATCCAAATTTAATTTGAGGCAACCTGTCTTAAATATAATCTCATCCAACTTCTCTTTCTAACTTGAAATTCATCAACACAATTCACCCAATAATCTTCCAAGTTGAGAAGATGGTGAAAACCCAGTCCTGGTTGCAAGTTGTTTCTAAGAATTTTTTTACTATCAAATGGAAATCTCCTCATAAAATTGCATCGTGTATTTTACCAAATCTTTCTCAATGTTCAGAGCATCTAACATAGAGTTGTATTGATAGTGAGCTAGGCCAATAGGGAAAAAAATTCCCGCCTTCTTTCTTTCTTGACACCTCTTGTCTACTTCAACTACTTGTTTGCATAGTTGAATGAGGACAAACTTATTGTGAAAATATTTAGCTAGCTTGTAAGGGAGCACATCAAAACCCCAAAATCTAATATAAGTGAATCTCTAAAATTATATAAAATAGCTACCATAAACATTGATCAATTGGGCAGCTTTTGGGGTTATTCTTAGGTTCATTTCTCTTTGGATTTCTCTTACCATCCACATGGTGAACACATCATTCACCCTTTTAAATCCTTTTTAGATCCTTTCTAACTACATCTGAACATAATAATCATAAATTTGGGTTGATTCATCGAGAATATCCATTAGGCGTAACCCTAGCCAAGGTCTTGTGTTGGTAATCACATAAAATAGATAAGAAGACATAAAATGATCTATTGAGCTGGAAATGAATTATCTTCAAATAAATTTGACCACTGATAATACTAGCCTAATCAATAAACTATTGACCATGAATAATTATAAAATTGAAGAGATACATCCATTCTTCAAAGTCATGGGAATTTTCATTCCCTTTTAATCAGTGGACGACTATGATATCCAAAAAAAATTTGTGAAGTGGGATCAATGTAATCTATTTGGAAATTGAGATTCCCTTTTTAGGTATTGCTAAGTATTGTCGAGAAATTATATTTATGCATTAAATTTCTTTTTTGGTGTATCATTGGTAGGACATGGTGAAGTCAAGTTTTGTAAATTCATCCCTTTGAGGTAGCCAAATGCATGTGCTAAAAGTTTCATCGCTTAACCTAACAACCAATATGTTATCATTAGTCTATATTTCTCTAGATTGAGGATTGTAAATATGTATAAATTTTAAAACCAAATATGAACATTGTACTGCTAGTGGGAAAGTATTTTCTTGCAACAACCAGCTTTCTATCAATCTCTGCATAATTGGGGTCCTATATTCTTTATCTATCCTATCCCTAAGTCTTTCAAATTTACATTCCCTAATTTAGTATCACCAATTTCAGAGAGGGTGCTAGAAAGGCTAGAAAAGTGCTAATAGCCTAAGTACATGTACTTCATTATGACTAAAAAAAGGTAGAAGCAATTTACTCTAGAAGAGAATTAGACGAATCTGAGGAACTCCAATTTCACTGAAATTTTTTGTATCACACTTCTATCTCATTAATTTTCTCAAGCTATTACAATTCACTCTGCTATTTTCTCCTCCCCATTTCTACTAATTATTTGTTGATTGATTATCTAAGTAACTCTCTTTGGCAACCAAATGTGTTTATATTTAATGTTTGTGGGATCTGAGAGAGTATTAATGGTGCATCTTAATGTTAACATGTGTGATCTTTCTCCTTGGCACCAACTCCCATTACTTTTTAAAATTTCAAATAAATTAACACTTCAAAAAGCTTTGTCAAAGGTTTGAATGGTTTCAAGAACCTCATTGTGTTCCAATTGGGGTTTCAAAACCTCTTGATTTCTCTAAATAATGATTTTTCATTGGAAACTTTTTCTTTTTGTTTCACTCGCCAAGGCTTAACCATTTTCTATCCCTTTAAAATTGAAGATGGGATTTTTGAGAGCTCCAAGGGATTTCATGTTGCAGGTGAGGTTCTTGTGAGAATCCCATTTATTGAATGGTGAGTTTGTTAGCTTTCAAATGGGTTATGAAAACTTCATCAAGGCCCGACATAGCTTTTAAAATCTATTGAAAACTTGGAAAATCTTTACTAGTGCCTTTGAATTCTTCAACGTCCTTTGAATTTTCACTTCCAAATGAAAACTTGAGAAATCCTTTGGGTATGAACATGAGTTTGAAATCTATATTGACTTCAAACATGGTTGTGTAAACCTTGTCGGATGTCAAAAGAGTTTTGACAAATATAATGAAATCTAACACAATTTGGAAAAGAATACCTTGGGATGACTTCTAAGTGACCAACATAGATGAGCAAAGGAGGCTTATATGAATTTGGATATGAATTCATGGAAAAGGGCGGTCAAATTTTAATATGGTTAGAATAACCCTATCAATAGTCAAAAGGGTTGTGAGAAACTTCTTGAAACTTGAAAAAGGTTTTGAAACTTGGTATTTCTATCGACAAGACATGAGTAAGGGATAAGGGAGGCACTATATACAAAATTACAATATAAGGTTGAAAAAAATTGAGGACACAGGCTTGAATCTTAGAAGTTTAAAAACTCCTTCACAACAACTTTCACTTGAAGAATGTATAGGCCTAGTACATCTAGACAATAGTGCCTTAAACTATTACTTGAAAACTTATCTTCTGAAGCACCAAACTTCAAATCCTCTTGACACATGAAAGAAACCAACACCATCAAGTCTCACTTAGAATCGCAAGTCTCGAAACACAACTACAGAGAAACACAGATCAAAGAAATTTCTCCTAGACACCTCTTGAATGCACAATTTACACACTGGTGAACACAACTTATTTTGTACAATGATCCATCACCACAAATTCTAAATATAGCATATTTGAACACCTGTAACCAACATATCCAAACCACACAAGAAGATCTTCACCCTAGAAGAAATGTGAAGCAAAACCAGAGAACACCTTTGCAACGTAGAACAATACTACAACAATCTCTCTCAACCACTCTACAATTGACATCAATGACAACACCTTCATACTTGCAACAATCTCCTCCTTTGTCATTGATGGCAACACAAGATGTAAAAAACCATCAAGGACAACTCTTTTTTTTTTAATGATCAGACAACCTACAAAATATTTGCCTCTCCCCCTTTAAATTTTTTATTTTTCACATGCTTCACTCTCCTCAATAATGATTAGACAACATACAAAAATTTCTCCCCCTGATACCTTGAAATTTTTTACATAATTCTCTCTCCCCCTTTGACGTCAATGGAAAAGGATAAAATGTTTTGCATTGTTCTCTCCCTTTGAAATTGAAACAAAATAATTGCTACTGCTCCCCCTTAGACAAACTACTCATCACTATTCCTTTACTGCTCTGAATAATCTCCCCTAGGAGCACACACCAATCTGCAACAATCTGCAATACCACTACCTACTCCCCCTGAGAGGTAGTCACCAACACCAGTCTAAAATAAAGCATAGATCATGAGATCCATTGGACTGATGCATCTTCTTATGCATCTAGTTAAGAGGAGGGGAAATAAACCACAACTTCTCTCGAGACACTCAAAAGTATCCTTTGGAAGAGCCTTAGTGAATATGTCAACAATCTGATCCTTTGTAGGTACATATTCAAGTTTCACTTCATTCTCCACAACCTTCTCTCTAAGAAAGTGATATCTAATTGAAATATGTTTTATCCTTGAATGCATCACTGGATTCTTTGAAATGCTTATTGTACTTGTATTTTCAAAAAAGATAGAAATAGACTTCTAGTAGGTTAGCTTCTTTCATCATAGTCCTTGTAGCTTCTTGAATAGTCCTATTTTTCCTTTCAACCACTCCATTTTGTTGAGGAGTTCTAGGGGTAGACAAGTGCCTCTTTATGCCATGATTCTCACAAAACATGTTAAATTCATTCAAGGTGAACACCCCACCTCTGTTAGACCTCAAACATTTGATCTTCAAATCCATTTCATTTTCAATGATAACTTTAAATCCTAAAACAAAACTACGGAGAAACATGAAGCAAATACATTTCTCCTAGACACCTTTGTAATGCACAATTCACACACTGGTGAAAAAAACTTTTTCTATACAGTCCATCACCACAAATTCTTAATATATCATCTTTGAACACCTGTAACCAACATATCCAACCACACAAGCAAATATTCACCGTAGAAGAAATGCGGAGCAAAACCATAACACACCTCTGCAATACAAAACAATGCTGCAACAATCTCTCTCAACCACTATATAATTGACATCAATGACAACACATTCATACTTGCAACAAAGGTTGGCACGAAAAAAGCTTAAGGGACATGTTGCATTGTGGTGGAAAGAGTTGCAAAAAGAAAGAGTGGAGAATGGTGACATGAAAATAACACGGTGGAGATAGATGGTTGTTATATTGAAGGAAAATTTTATTCCAGGAGATCATGAGTTGGAGTTCAAAAATCTTCAAAATTTGAGATAGAAATATATGAGTGTGAAGGAGTATACAGAGGAATTTTTCAAGATGTTGATTAGATCAAGACATCATGAAATGGATAGAGAGAAGGTGGCTAGATATATAAATGGAATCAAATTCAATATCCAAGATGAGATGAGTATGTTGAAGATTTCTAATATTGAAGAGGCTTACTAGTATTCTTTGAAAGTAGAGGAAAAGGTAAATAGAAGGCAAAAAAATAATTCAAGAGGAAAGGGAAAGATAGCAACAGAAAGAGGACAACCAAGTGACTGCAATGGGGAGAATTTATTTGAAGAACAAACAAGCCCAAAATGGAACAAAGGAGCATAAGGAAAAGAGTATTCAACAAGAGAACGTGGCAGCAGTAGCAGAGGGTTCTTGGGAAATTGTTTCCAATGTGGGGAAGTAGGACATAGAGTTTATGAGTGTCCAAAAATACACCAAGAAACCAGTAAGAGAGGTGCAACAAGAAATTACATGGTGCAAGAAGACAAGGAGAGTGTAGCATCACTAGAGGATGTGGTAGAACCAAAGCATGGAGAATCCCTTATGTTCAGGAGAGTATTGGTGAATCCAGGTAAAGAGGAGAATAGACCATCTTAGAGAAGGAATCTCTTTTGTACTATATGCAAATAAGGAGGTAAGTGTTGTAAGATCATTGTAGATAGTGTTGGAAAAACATCGAAATACAAATGAGAGAGGGGGAGGTGAATCGGTTGTCACATAATATTTAAACTTTTCAAATTTAACTTAATCTCAAATCTGATGAATGAACAATAAACCATAAACAATCAACAAATTAGAAACAAAAAGAACACCAATATTTTTGCGTGGAAACCCTATTAGGGGAAAAATCACGGTGGATGTCAATCCACAATATTATGCACTGTTAAAAGTATAAGAAGAATAATGGGAATGCACATGCATTCAAGCACACTGCCTAGAGCTCACTGCTCAAATACAAGAGGGCTCACTGCCCAGAGAAGACACACGGTCTTACAAAAATTCAACAGGGTATGAACTAAGAGAATAGCTTCTACAAAATCCTGATTACAATTCTAGTTAATCACAAAAACACTCCTTCACACTTCACTCAAATTTCTTCGCACTCTACTTTGCAATCGAATGATTAGAACACTATTCGCACATCTGCACTTTCTCTGGCATATATTCACACTTATGCACTCTTCACTTCTCTCAAAAAATCTCTCTTATATATCCGCAACATGAATTTACATCAACAAATCCGTTGGCTAGAAGAAATATGAAAATATAAAACATACATACAATGTCCGCCCAACTTTACAAATAAATTTTCAATGCGAATCAAACACCATTGGCCAATATTATGTTGTGACCCAAAACAACACCGTTGAGTGCACCAAACATTCAAATTTTAATCTTCAAGGATCCACAACACACAACAACCACCATGTCAGCCAAGAACACAAAAACTCGAACGCACAAGAGAAAAATCCCCGACCATGAGCACACCGATCAACATGGACATGCAACAAAGATAGAGGACAATATAGAAGCATCCATGAGCATCAAGAACTGATAGAGAAATATCCACAACGACTGAGATTACTAGAATCACTCCAACTTCAATCAAGAACACGAATTGAAACCACATAAAACATTGTCAAAACACAAATCTTCATAACTTGAACAAATCTGCACGCGAACCTCTGAAACTTTCGATGGATCAACTAGATACACTCAGAAATAAACCCTTTAATCCACAACGACTGATCTTCAACGTACTGAGCAAAACACCTTCATGACCTTCACTATTCCACTGGGAACTTGCAACACTTTCTTTAACAATTTTCTTAATGTCATCGACATATACAACCTTCAATACCTCAATGCTAATAATGTTGACATTAATGAAAACCACATATCAACAACAAAACTACAACATCCAACAATATCCCCCTTTGGAATTGATGGCAACACATGATATGAAAAATACTATTTACTTAGATTCTGACTCTTCTCCACAACAACTCTTCCACATGATCTTTTTCCCACAGGGCTCTTCTTCTCAGCAGTTTTTCACATTGCACTTCTCCCCCTTTGACATCAATAGAAAAGATAAGCATTATCTTTCCAAATACAAGCTCTGAACCACATATCTGCACATCTGACTACTCCCCCTAAGTAGCAGCCTTGGAAACATCAATCCAGATTAGACTATGATCATGAAATGCACAAATTGATGCAATACAATGCATCTCTAGTTCATATCAGGAGGGGTAATCACCCCTAGCATCCCTCTAATATACTCAAAAGTATCTTTTAGAAATGACTTGGTGAAAATGTCTGCAATCTGCTCTTTGGTAGGTACATAATCTAGTCTGACTTCTTTCTCACTCACTTTCTCCCTCAAGAAATGAAACTTGATTGAAATATGTTTGGTCTTAGAGTGTAGCACCAGATTCTTTGAAATGTTTATTGCACTTGAGTTGTCACAGTATATAACAATAGGCTCATCATACACTACTTTGATGTCTTTCAACATCTTTTTTATCCATAGCACTTGAGTACAATTATTTGTAGCAATAATATATTCTACCTCAGTAGTAGATAGGGAAATGAAATTCTTCTTTTGCTCAACCAAGACACCAGTTTCTTTCCTAGGAAGAAGGCACCACCACTAGTGCTTTTCCTGTCATCTACATCTCCTACCCAATCTGCATCAATATAGGCACTCAAAGTAAGATCATCTTCTTTAGGATACCAAAGCCCAAAGTCAAATGTTCCTTTCAGATACCTAAAAATTCTCTTTACAACAGTCACATGAGATTCTTTCAGATCAACTTGATATCTAGAAACCATACACACAACATTCATTATGTTTGGTCTGGTCTGAGTTAAGTAGAGCAATCCACCAATCATTGACTTGTATCTTGTTTTATTTTCCTTGGGAGAATCATCATTCTGTGTTAACGTGCATTTGTTTACCATGGGTGTACCAACATGATTTGAGTCATCCATACCAAACTTCTTCAACAAATCTCTCACATATTTGGATTGTGATATGAAAATCCCATTGTCTAACTGGGTGACTTGCAATCCTAGAAAGAACTTCATCTCTCCAATCATGTACTCATTTCAAATTCACTCTTCATTTCATCAACAAAGACCTGAATAATCAACTCTTTATCATGATCCAACTTAAAATACAAGTTGTTGTCAGCATTACCTTTATTGAATCCAAGCTTCAGTAAGTATTTATCCAATCTAGCATACCAAGCTTTGGGGGCTTGCTTGAGTCCATACAAAGTGTTCTTCAATCGACAAACCATGTCTTCCTTGTCAGTTAGTTGAAATCCATCCGGCTATTCAACATATACCTCTTTTTCTAATTCGCCATTCAGAAAAACTGACTTATCCATTTGATAGACTTTATAGTTCTTATATGCAGCATAAGCAAGAAACAATCTTACAGCTTCAATTCTGGCAACAGGGGTAAAAGTTTCTTCAAAATCAATACCTTCCATTTGTGAATACCCTTTACATACTAGTCTTGCTTTATTCTGGACCACTTCACCTTGTTCATTCACCTTATTCTGAAAGACCCATTTGGTACCAATTACATTTTTATTTTTAGGTTTGGGAACAAGAATCCATGTATCATTCTTTTCAATTTGCAACAGTTCTTCCTTCATAGTTTCCATCTAGTGTTCATCATTACATGCTTCATTGACATTGTTAGGTTCAGTCTTAGAAATTAGAAAATACTCTTCTGCAATCCTTCTTCTAATATGCACAACTTTATTCTTATCTCCTATAATATGATTTTCAGAATGATTCAACCTTACATACCTCAGAACTTTATGGTTTTCTCGCACTTCTAGTTCTTCTAGTCTTTCTTCTGCACTTCCACTTGTTTCTCCTTCCTGACTTTCTTGATTTACCAGAACAATTTGAATTTGATTCTATGTCTGAGCATTCTTCCCTTGGTCTGTACTATCTTGTTGGTCATCTAAATCATATCCACAGTATCTGGATGATCTAGCAGAGTCCTCATCAACTCTGACATTTGCACTTTCAACCATTTTCCTCAATTTTTTATTAAAGCACTTGTAGGCCTTGCTTTTAGTAAAGTAACCTAGAAAGATTCATTCATCGCTCTTTGCATCAAACTTTCCTATGTCCTCATCTCTCTTGATGTGACACTTGCTTCCAAATATCTTGAAATATTTAACAGTAGGCTTATAGCCAAACCATAGCACAAAAGGAGTCTTACCAGAAATTCCATTGACATTTACTCAGTTTAGAGTGTACACAACAGTGTTTATAACTTCTCTCCAATAGATGTGAGGCACATTTCATTCTATCATCACTATTATAGCAACATCCAAAATTGTTCTATTCTTTCGCTCTACAACTCCATTCTGTTGAGGGGTTCGGGGAGCAGATAACTGTCTTCTAATTCCATGCTCTTCACAGAAATAATTGAACTCCCGGGAAGTGAACTCACCACCTCTGTCTGACCTTAGACATTTTATCTTCAGACCTGTCTCATTCTCTTCCATAGCTTTGAAACTTTTGAACTTCTCTAATGCTTCACATTTTTCTCTTAGGAAGGAAACCCATATCATCCTTGAGTAATCATCGATAATCAACATAAAGTACCTTTCTCCTTGTAGACTTCTGACTCTGGAGGGACCACACAAATCAGTATGCACCAACTTCAATGCTCCATTAGACTGATGTTGTTTTCTCTGAAAGGAAACTCTAGTCTATTTTCCCATTTGACATTCCTTGCATATTGTGTTAGTAGGCTTCACTAGCTTAGGTAAATCTATTACTTCTTGAGTGGTGCGTACGTTGACAATGTTATCAAAATTCACATGACACAACCTTTTATTCCATAACCAGCTTTCATCTACTTGAGCAGTTAAACAACTTCCACTAGCAACATTTAGGTGAAAGATATTACCTTTTGTTTGTGTACCTGATGCAATTACATTTCCAGAGATTCCAAGTATACTGCATCTTCCATTTTTGAACTGAAGATCATAACCCTTATCCACCATCTGTCCAACACTCAATAGGTTATGCTTCAAGCCTTCAACATAAAGGACATCATTAGTGTTGTGCTTACCACCAAGACAAATAGATCCTTTGCCACGAATCACACCAGAATTGTTATCTCCAAATCTCACAACCCCACCGTCATATTTCTCCAGACTTACAAATTTTCTTTTGTCACCAATCATATGATGTGAGCATCTGCTATCAATAACCTAGTCATCCTTTTCTTCAATTTGGGCTGCAAGAGATTTCTCAACTTTAGTGGATTTAGTAGCCACCGGATCAATTTCCTTGAAAATGCATTCATCTTCATTTCCATTTTCTTTATCAGATTCTTCATCAGTCACACCTTCTTCAGCAAAATAGCATTTTTTTTGAAATTTCGGTTTGTAGTTCTTAGACCTAGGAACTCTTTCAAGAAACCTTGAAGCAAAATGACCTATCTTATTGCAAGAGAAACATTTAATAGGTAAATTTCCTTTATACTTACCTTGTCCTCTGCCTTCTTTCTTCATAATCAATGCTTCCAGTTCTTCTACCTCTCTTTCTTCATCCTCAAGCTATTTCATCTCTTCCTCATACTTGAATGTATTTTTGGAACTTTCTCCCGGATCATATCTTTGCTTGTTTCTTCCGAATACAGTGGCCTTAAATGCGGATTCAGTCTTAGGGGAAAAATCACCAAATTCACTCAACTCAAATGGAGCAAGCTTACCAATCAACTTATCTCTTGTTACAGTTGTTACTTGTTGATGTGATTTTTGTGACCGCACCAACATAGAATGAAGTTGCCAACAGCTACTCCATTCTCTCTTGATCAAAGTATTCCACACACTAACATTGCAAGAGAGATCGTACGTTCAACTTCAAGGTTCCTTCAATGCAATGGAATACACTTAGTTGGCTCATTGTGATTTGCTGTTTTCACGAGGGGACTTACACAATTGTTCAAATGAAGCAGCTGACAACAGATTAATGATAGAAAGGGGATTTTCACATGATGCGAATGATTTGGAAATAAGGTACAAATTTCCTAAAACTAACCAGAAATGTATTGAATTGAAATGAGTGCAAGGTTTAGAAGATCTAAGTTCTATCCTAAAGTGGAACGTAGGATCAATTTCAGCAGGCTTCAACCAAACTTTGCTTCACCTCGCGTTGGACGACTTCAACAAATTTGGTGTAATCTTCAAGGGAGAAGCGAAAGGTATTCATATTACAACTCAATATGCAAGTACCATCAAGACAACACATACAAACACATGAATCACAATCGAAGTTAAGTTTGAAAAGTATTCCAGTTGACCATACAAGGCAAACTTTCCATCAACAAGCTACTAGTGGTATGGATTAAATGAAGCTGCCTTAATCAAACACCACAATCCACAACTAACATCTACTTGCATGAAAATGAAAATTACTCTAATCAAAGATACTTGAAGTAGAAGGGTGAAGAAATCTTGCTAGCTGCTCATAAAAAAAGACGAAATCATTGTCAATGAAACTCTTTTTATTATGACAGTTTTCACAACTTCTTACAAAGTTCTCGAGGGACAAATTTACTTCTCCTTCAAACTATGCTATGCTAACAAACTATGCTAAGCTACCATAACTATCAGTCTCTCTTCTCTATTCTCTGATCTCTAATCTAATGAATTACAAATGAGGGGGGATGCCCCCTTTTATAGTTGGCCCAGTCCAATGGACGACTCAGATTACAATCAGCTGGATGGTCCAGATTGTGCCACCTCAACCCTAAACAAGATTCACCCTAAAAACCGCCACCAAGAGGAGTGGGGTAATAAATGAACAATGGATCCTCTACTCACTCTCAAAATAGAAAATAAATTAATGTCCACTATCAATCCTCCAGAAGGTCATCATCGAGAAAGGCGTTTCCATTCTCCTTCTCCTTGGCCACAAAATCAATGAACTTGGTCAGCACAACTTCAACCTCCTGAATTGAAATAGGCAGGATATGATCAAGTTGAAACTCAAGTACTGTCACCATCTACCCATGTTGAGTGCAAGACTTCTTCCAAGTAGTCAAGGCATCCTGGGTATTTTGAATTAGGCTGGAGAAAGCTGAAGTGTTCTCAAAGTCATCCTGCAAAAAATTCTTCACCTCTGAAAAGAAAGGCATCAATCCACTCCTCAAACCATCAACATTCACCTCCTCAGAAGTCAATCTCCTAGCAAAGATAGCCTCAAGCGTGTTCAAGACTCCATCTATGATATTCCTCATGGCCTAACTGACTCTGGCTGAATATTCCTGTGCCGCATCAAAGAATCCTCGGCCTATGACAACTGAAGAGTACCAACTGGTGAAGTCATACCTAGCACCTTCCTAAATCATGCCTCCCTCAACCAAAGTATGTAAGTGAGTATGCATCAAAGCCTCTAGGCACTGAACAACCCTATTCTGATAGATATTAGCATCACCCCAAGCCTGATCAACTGCATCCATCCATGCTATAATGCTGGAAGCCTGCTGGTAAGCATGAGCAAGATCCTCCATAAAATTTTCTGTCTCAGCACGAATGCTGACAACTCACTTATCTGCTTCTTGTGCCATCTTTCTCAAATCTTCCAAGCCACTAACTGATTCTCTAGGAAACTTGGCTGGAAGCTCAATTTCTGGATTCTCCTTCCCACAAGGACGAGACAAGTGCTGCACATATCCTATCAAAGTCTTGTGCTCCTTCAATTTCTTATATTTTCCTTCAGCCCTGAGTAATATGTCCTTGAGTGGCTGGTAGGAGTTATCACACTCTTCAATTATTTGTGCTCCCGTGGGGCGACCTAACTCCATGGTGGTGATCACATATTTTTCTAGAATGGCCTCATCTCGATCACACTCAATCCTTGGCATGACCACGTGAAGGGTGCGAGAGCCATCCCCATCTGCTAAAATCTTTGAAAACTTCCTAGCTCTCTTCTTTTTCGGAGGCGCACAAATCCTACTCAAGAATTCATCCATCTCAACTACTGGATCAACCTCTTCACTGGGGCTCCTCCTCATTCTATCTCTGAGCCAATTCGGTACCACCTGCTGTAAATCTGAAATAATAAGTGGCTGCTCATTCCTTGCTTCCTCTTCACAAACTTCTTCTCTAACTTCATCTTGGCGAGGCTCACCAACTTCTATAGGCTGAGTATCTCCTGAACCTTGGGCCTCTTGCCCTGTAACAGTGTCATCCTCTAATGCCACCTCAATCTCATGCTGGAAGTGTGTATCTGTGGTCGTTTCCTCATCTTCTTCCTACTTGTTATCTCTGATAGGCGCATTGACACTCTAGCCAATAGACTCCCTTCGAGGTGGCTAATTTGCTTCCTGTAATTCTTGTTCCTTATTTCTCTTATCAACAAATAATGAAATCTCTTGTATACTTAGAGAAAGTGTCTCCAATGGTGTAGGTAATGACACCTTGACTCTCGGAGGCTCTGGCCGGATTAGCTCCTTCCTTCATGACTCTGGAGCTCGAGCAACCTGCTTCTTCTTCGTAACGGTTGGCGACCTATGATCTCCCATCAAGTTGTAAGTAAGAGGGATGGACCTGTTCTTTAGCGTATTCACATGCCTCTCGACCCATCCTTTGGTGAATGTTAGGACTGGGATGCCAAGTGTATCCAAATCTGCAATTTCCAGCTCCGACCAATCTAGAAGTGGGAGTGGTGTATCCCTCACTGCCTCATAATATGGATGAATAACATTCATATCCTCATCTACCTGGTTTGGTACGGGAATAATCTCTCACTCCCTGATCATGCCCAAAGGTAATCTCGAAAACATCCTTTTTCTTACCTCAGCTTCATCCAATGCACCAGCCCAGTAATCTTCAATATTTTCCTTATGCCTGAACTCCTCCAATAGTATCCATCTGATATTCCTATGAGGATCATAATACTGCCTACTAGTGCGGTAAGACAGATGGAAAAACTGAAGCTCATTTTCAACTGCCTTGGCTGCCTGTAGTGAAGGACACACTTTGTTTGAATTTCCCATAATAATCGGGAAGTCAAGTCCTCCCTTCTTCTTTTTCTTCCGAATCTTATCATAGGAAATGATTTGCCTAGATATTTCTAACATCAACATTCTATTCATAGGGTATCTGGGCAGCCTATAAGGATATGAAGAGAACCCTTGCAGCCTGATATAAGTAAATTTTAGAAATTGGATGAACCAGCACCCGTACTTTTCTATAAATTCTTGAGCCTCCTTGGAGATCTTGTGGTGAGTTTTTGTTGAAGTGATCTCGTTATGTGAATGGTGAAGGCGTCATTGACTCTCTTGTAATGAGATGTACTTGTCAAGTGCAGCTACAGACAAGCCTCATGAATCTTAAATTGCTGAGAGCCACACCAATAGGCTCCTTGTATGATATTCCCCTATATTTCGTCATACGAGCCAACATGTAGATGATTTATGAGCCCATGTAGAATTTCTTCATTCTCCTCACACTCCAAAGCTACTCGTGCAAATTATCACTAATCATCACCGCCCGATTAATAAACTCCTTGCCTTCTAGCACAAGATTGATGTAATAAAACATCGAAGGTTCAAAGATGAACGCCTGGGGGCATCCTCCAACTCTGCTGAGCATCATGATCAAATCACCTTATTCCTGCTTCAAATCATCTGAGATTATTTGCTTTGGAAATTTCGTGCGAGAGGGCTTGGTCTTGTTCATCCAATGAGAGTTAATCATATCAGCACATCTTTCAAATGTTGAAGCATACATATGCTCAACACGTTCCCTCATTTTGTAGATCATCTTCTTATGTGAGGGAATTCCAAATGCTTCGCCAATAGCTGCAGGCATGAGGTTGGCAAACAATTTTCCATCAAGTGAGACAATAGACCTGTGCTCTGGGTTGTAACAGTTAGCACACTCCATGATCAACTTTGGACACTGAATTTCTGGTGGAAAACCAACAGCTGCATAAAGTCCACTTCTAACAATATTGTGTGAAGTGATTGATGGATGATGGCCTCGAACACCCATTATTCGAATTTTGAAAGCCTCCATGTTGAAAGAGCCCAAGTTCATGTCATCCAACTTGCCCAGCCTTGAAGAAAACTTCGACTCCGGCAGGAAAGACTTGCTCAGCCTCTTGATCATAGCCTGTTTGGATGCATTTTCCTTGCTAGATTCAACATTGTTTTCCCTGCCAGTTGCTCTTACTTCAGCCATTCTGCAAAAACAAAAGATAGTCATCAGCAATTTAACTTAAAAAAATAAAAGTATCACATTGGGGCTGCCAACAAACTTTCGAAAATGAGAAGCTCCAACACTAAATTTCAACTTCAAACCTCAACTCCTCCTGCAGCAACTTTGAACTTTCAGCACTTAGAAAATTGACCAAATTCACTTCACCAACGCCTCAACTTCAAATTTATTCACCCTCAAAGCTCAACTTCAGCTTCAACAAATTCAACTTTCCTCACACTACAATCCTCTTTTACTTCAAGTCGAACTTATTGAGCTTGCACTTCAACAACTGATAAAGAAAATGAAAGTCATTTCAATTGTTATAGCCAAGTCAATTTCTAAAAGAGGCCAATTTTAGCAAGAATTTGAATTTCCCTCCTCAGGCAACTGCAACACTTGGCATCTGGCATCTGGAATATTTTGACCTTCTAGAATTTCAAGAAGATTCATCTCCACTAGGTGTACTTAGCATTTTCAAATCATCTTTTGAAATATTAACTTCAACTGCATCCACTTTAATAAATTTATTCCACCAGCTGAGGCTCTGATATTTGATTTCATCCATCTCTGGCTCAAGAAAATTGTTTTCATGAAGAATTTAATCAAATTCACCTAGGCAATTAATTTCAAATTCATCAGTCAAGGCATTTTATCTTCAACATCTTTTATTCCTTTTTGCCTTAGAAAATTTTAAATTTTCCTTAGGAAATTCATCAATCAAGTGCCCATCAAAAATATTCATCTCAAAATTCTTGGGGAGGTGTAGAAAATTTTAAAATCCATTCCTTGTCGAAGATGTCCGATACCCAAAAGAAAATTCCCTTCAGAAAGCGTCAAATTCATGTGTTTACAAATGAAGGGGTACATTTAATTTTTGAATTTTAACCTTAGAAAAATATTTTTCCATCAAATTTATCTTCATTCTTCATTTCTGGGTGTGTTTTTTTACTTGGCCTTGAAAATTTTCTTCAATCTCATGAAGCTGGCACATTTTGATGTATCAACTGCCAATTCATCCATGCCTTAGTAAATTTTATCAACTCCTCTCAAGCTTAGGTGTATTTTCTTCTAGAGGTGAAATTTTATGCCTTAGAAAAACTTTAAATATCATCACCAACATGGGCGCATATGAGAGGTCTAAGAGGAATTTTAATTTTGAGCATCTTAGATTATTTTCACAGAGCTAACACCTTCAATAACCTTGGGCACATTTTACATACTGAGGAGGATTTAACTTCCAACACCTTAGTCACTTTTCATTCACACCTCTAGAGATGGGTGCATATAGGGGGTCTAGGAGGATTTTCAACACTTAGCATATTTTTCTTCACTCTCCATAGCCTAGCAAGTTGGGCGCATATGGGACCCCAAGGAGGAATTTAACACTTAACAACTTTTTCAACGTCCTTCAAAGCAAGATGACATGGGCGCATTCAAGGGGGCAAGGAGGAATGACCCAACGCCTTGGTAAACTTTTCTTTAATGCCTCTTGAGATGGGCACATTTTGAAGGTCAAGGAGGAATTTTGACTTCAACGCCTTAAAGCCTCTTCTACATTGGGTGCATATGCAAGGTGGTGAAGGAATTTCCACCAAATTTTGTCCTTTTCCCTGTCATTTTGGGCACATTTGGGGGATCATGCAGGAATAAGCCAACACTTAGAAACTTTTATCATCTTGTCAACTTGGTGGGCGCATTTGGGGGTAGGAATACGAATAAGCTAACACTTAGAATATTTTCCATCACCATCTTGAGATGAGGGCGCATTTAGGGGGGTCTAGTAGGAACTTTGACTTGCCTTGGAAAATTTTCTCAACCTCACTTCATAATAGGGCGCATTTAGGGGGTCCAATAGGAACTTCTTCCGACTTAGAAATTTGTTATCACCTCTATTTCTCCTTGAGGGCACATTTGAGGGTATGAGAAAGAATTTCCAAACTTGAAACTTTCTCCATCCTTCTGCTAGTCTCATCTTGGGCGCATTTGACAGGGGATGAAGGAAATTTCTCAAACTTAGATATTTCTCTGGCTTGCTCGCTCCTATTTTACTATATTTAGTAAGCCCTCTGATTTTCATACCTCTGAAGCTTGGATTGAACTGAAATTTCAACCACAAGATCTTCATGACCTAATTAAGCTATTCACACTGCCATCTCATGCTGACTTTCTATTTATAGCATGTTTCTGGAGGTGTTTTACTATTTATAGTAACTGCTTAGTTTTAGGACTTCCCCAACTCCATTTAACTTGAAATATGAATGACGTGATCCTCATGGGTTAACTTACTTGTTCACACTGGTGCCTGCTGTTGACCTACTATTTATAGCCTATTTCTGGAGTGCCTTACTATAAATAGTAAGTGCTCATATTGCCTTCAAATTTTACTAGTGGATAGATTGAAAGATACTGATCGTAGTGGGATACACCAGTTTTCAAAGATTTTGGCGTTTGACCCCTCATTTTGGGTCCCAAAGCTGGAAACCCTAATTTGACTTGCATGTTGCTTTAAAAATCTCTGTTTGATCCCGTTTCTGTTGCATGTCGGTCAATTTGTGATACTAAAGTGCTGGGGGGGCTGTCAGAGTGGATCTGCTAAAAATAGTAAGTCCCCGAAAAAGTGACCAACTGTGTTTGCATGTCATATCACTATGTAGATCTTGAAAAACCCATAAGGAATAACTTGAAATGCACTAAAAAGTCCTGCATGCAAACCCTAAAAATAGCCTCTGAAGATAGCTCCTGAAAAAGGTCCTGATCCTGGTTTGCATGTTACACCACTGCGAAGCTTTCGAAAAACCCACAAAGAATGTTCAGACATGCGTAGAAAATTCCAACATGCAAACCCTAAAAATAGCCTCCAAAGGTTGAGTGCTGAAAGTTCTTTTCTCATCTTGCATGTTATATCATCGCGTAGGTCTCAAAAAACCCAGAAAGATTCTCCAGACATGCATTGAAAACTTCGCATGTAAACCCTAAAATCTGCTTCTAAAGGTGATAACTGTTAAAAATAGAAAGTTGTTATATTTGGCTCAAATTTTGTAGACAAGCAGTTTGACATGTCTTGGATGCAGTGTAACAGTTAGAAATTCAAAAGGTGCTGAGAAAACGTCCCAAATTAGGCACTTACTAAAAATAGTAAGTTGTTAGAATTCAATGGAATTTTGCTGGGGACCTACTGGAAGCATGCTGAATGTATTGCCAAACTTAGATTTCAAACCACTCACTCCATTTGACTTCAAACTGACTAGATGAAAGCAAACCCCAATTCCCAGACTTAGCCAAAATCTCAAGTTTAAGCTCAAAGACAGGCACATCCCTGGAAAGGCAGACAACAGAAAGAGACAAAAAAAGAGAGAGACAAAACCAAAGCCAAAAGACGAGGAACAGAGCAAAAATTAGGGGGTCCCCATTTTGAATGGGGTGATGTGTGAAAAGGTCACAACATTACTATTCTGAGCTCTTCAATAGGATGAGCCTTAGATTTGTAGGAGGGAGGCAATGATCTGAGCACTTTAGCTATAATTTCTTGTTCATCAAGGGTACCACCGACACATCTAATACCCATCACAAGTTCATTTAATATTTGCATAAAAGAAGAAATATTTTCATCTTCACCCATCTTCAAAGTTTCATACTTTCCTTTCAAACTTGTTAGCTTAGCAACCTTCATAAGTGCATCTCCTTCATACAAAGTCTCCAGCTTCTTCCAGATTTCATGAGCTGTCTTTAGATCCATCACATTTGTCATTTCTGAATCTGTCAAAGCACTCAAAAATGCTTCAATAGCCCTGATGTTAGTCTCAACCTCTTTAACCTCATCAAGAGTGGAAGGACCATTTGGAGGAATAACATATCTATTCTTTACAATCTTCTAGAAGGGTTCACCAATACACCTTAAATGACATTCCATTCTAGCTTTCCACATGGTGCAATTAGTTCCATCGAATCTAGGACTGTCCTTCTTGTATGATGCCATCTCGGATCACCTTAAGATTTTAAAATTTTTCAGAGGAACCTGCTCTGATACCAATTGTTGGAAAAACAAGGATAAACAACTGAGAGGGGGGGTGAATCAGTTGTCACAAAATATTTAAACTTTTCAGATTCAACTTAACTTAATCTCAGATATGATGAATGAACAATAAACCATAAACAATCAACACATCAAAAACATAGAGAACACCAAGATTTTTACGTGGAAACCCTGTTAGGGGAAAAACCACGGTGGATGTTAGTCCACAATATTATACCTTGTTAAAAGTATAAGAAGAATAATGGGAATGAACATGCATTTAGGAACACTGCCTAGAGCTCACTGCTCAAATACAAGAGGGCTCACTTCCTAGAGAAGACACGCTATCTTACAGAAATTCAGATTAGATCTGTAGGGTATGAAATGAGAGAATAGCTTCTACAAAAGCCTGATTACATTTCCAATTAAGAACATAAACACTCCTTCACACTTCCCTCAAATTGCTTCACACTCTACTCTACAATCAAATGATTAGAACACTATTTGCACATCAGCACTTTCTCTAGCATATATTCACACTTATGCACCCTTCACTTCACTCAAACAATCACTCTTATGTTGTGACCCAAAATAACATCCTCAAGCGCACCAAACATTCAAATTTTAATCTTCAAGGATCCACAACACACAACAACCACCATGTTGGCTAAGAACACAAAAACTCGAACACACAAGAGAAAAATCACCGACCATGAGCACACCGATCAACGCAAATGTGCAACAAAGATAGAGCATGATCTAGAAGCATCCACAAGAATCAAGAACCAACAGAGAAACATCTGTAACGACTGAGATTACTAAAATCACTCCAACTTCAATCAGGAAAACGTACTGAAACCACAAAAAACATTGTCAAAACACAAATCTTCATAACTTGAACAAATCTTCACGCGAACCTCTAAAAATTTTGGTGGATCAACTAGACACACTAAAAAATAAACCCTTTAATCCACAGCTACTGATCTTCAACGTACTGAGCAAAACACCTTCATGACCTTCATTGTTCCACTGGGAACCTGCAACACTTTCTTTAACAGTTTTCTCAATATCCTCAACATATACAACCTTCAATACCTCAATGCCAATAGTGTTGACATCAATGACAACCACATATCAACAACGCAACCACAACATCCAACAAATAGTGGTAGTACAAATAACCTGGTTTTTGAAGAGATGGTAGAAAAACTAGGATTGAAGAGGATTAAGCATCCAAATCCCTATAAAGTAAGTTGGCTGCAAGAAGATCATGAGTTAGAGGTGAAAGAGCAATGCTTGGTAAATTTTCATATTGGTCCTTATAAAGATGAAGTCCTATGTGATATTATGTCCATGAGTGCATGTCATGTTTTGTGAGGAAGGCCTTGGCAGTTTGATAGAAATACTATCTATGATTGTAGATAGAATTTATACACCCTTGTGAAAGATGGGAAGAAGTATACTTTGAGTTCATTGAAGGAGAAAGAGAAGGTGAAGGGAAACAATCTTATTTATTGTTGTAGGTCAGAAAAATCTAAGGCAAAGGTTGAACCAAAGGTTGGAAATAGTTCGAAGAAGGCTCTTGAGAATAGAGGTACAAGGGAGGTACATAAGAAGAGTAGTGATACTAAGGTGGAACAACATAAATAATTGGTTATAGACATGGTTAAGTCTCACAAAGAATGTAAATCATATTTATAGAAGAAGCTTAGCAATGAAAATTTACAATGTGCAAGTAGAAAACAATGAAAAGGAAAAGAGAAGACAGGATAAGAGGGAGTTGCAAAAATTCATAATGAAATCAAGAAGGAAGAATCTGAGAACAAAGAGGATATATGGATCAAGAACAAGTATGTGATTACTGTCCCAAGCTCATCCAAATGTTCATGAGTTTTCAGCTCATGGAACATTTCAAATTATTTGATGTGTTTGAGGTAGGAGCATTCAGGTGCACAAACAATCCTACACAACCAAAAAAATTTAAATTTTTATGTTTGTGTTTTGTTTTGATTTTTGTTTGCAAGCACTATTATTTATGTCCTCAACTCCTCCAACATAATAAAGTTTGATGTTGGGATTGTGAAAAATCAATGAATTAATTGATTCACTTTTTAATTGTTTTAAAAAATGTTTGAAAAGTGTTAATTTTCCAAAAAGGAAAACTTCCATGTCCAGGTCTATGAGTGGACATTTATTGTAAAATTGTAACTTCATTCAAAAAAATTGAAATTGCATTTTGTTGGAGGATTGTAATGATGGGCATTGATGGAATAAGGAGTGTGGGTGTAAGGCAGGAAGATAATTTTTGAATGGTCATTGAATGCTCAAGATAGGAAGAGGAAAACCACGTCCAAGAAGGAGTAAGACGGTATTCTAAAAGTTGACTGGCATGGTAGAGGAAGATGGTTTGAAGTTATATCTAAGAGAACCAATATTAGTAAAACAACCATAAATTTCTCATTTCTTAATGAAATTGAGAAATTCAAAATGTTATGGAAACATGAGAAGGAAGAGCATAAAACCAAAAAACCATTCTAGAAAATTTGTTGTAATGAGGGAGCAGTGATATGCTAAATATGACAAGATTTTTTGTTGCAATATGAATTAGAGAAGCTTTTGAAAGGAAAAAAATGAGAAGAATATGAAAATGGTGATGGTTTTGAGGGAATGAGGATTTGATATCATTTGAGGTGTGTTGTAGGGGATTTTTACTATTCAAAGAGGGTAATGATCAATTTTTTGGTTGTTTGTAAAATTTTTCTAGAGAAAATAAGGTTTGCTTGTGTTTACCTATAGGTTGGTGTTGCAAGATTGACATAGTTTGGCATATGTGGAAGCTATTGTACATCAATGTTGTAGACATTATTGATTGAAATTAAATTTCATATTTCTTATTTATTTTGTTTTTCTTTTATGCATTCAAAATTTTTAGAGGTGAAATTGTGACTCTCTTGTGTGTTGCATTAGTTGATCTTGGATCAAAGGAAACACCAATTTGACTCATTGGCTAGGATGAGAAATCAACAAGTGATTTTAAGCAATTTGTCAAAACAGTTAGCTATTGCTTCAACTAATCCTTTGTCTATTTATATTTCTTTGTTCTTTCTACCAACTTAGCAACCGACACCTGAAAGTTATGTATATCCACATCCCTTGTTCAAGGTCGCAAGTTAATCCTAGTAATATTGAAATCCTTCGTAGTTAATTAGCTATCATCCTTTTATGCAGAGGGGTGAGAAACGTCTATGTACATACTTCCTGAGGAAGTATCAATCATTGATCTGGAAGTAGTTTTGGGCTTCTTAGGTTGGGGTGTTCTTTGAAGTAAATGGACAACAACATCTTTATAAAGGACATCCAATTCAACCATTTTCCTTTTATTTTATCAAGCTTATTCCAACCATGAAGTAGAAGGAGATGTTGATGAATTTCTAGTAATAGGGGAGGAAATTTGCAAAGATCTAGTAAGAGGTGGTGTGTCAGAAACTCCTACCTCAGAGGAAGAAGGGGGTGTGGGTTTGGTTTGTGTATGGGAACCTTGAGAAATATTAGGTGAAGGAGACCTTGGGGATGAATAGGAAGATGATGAATTACTTACTTGGGATGGAGATGAAGATATGTGAATAGCATTTTCTCTTTCCAACTCTTCCAATATAGGGTTTAACCCTTCTTTCTTTTTCTCTTTTTGAGTCCTCCCTTTTAGTGGTATCCCCATAGGTCTTCTTTGGATTCCTCTTCTCAGGTGGGTCCTCATCACCATCTGCATTCCCAGTGGAATTCATTTGTTGTGATGTGGAGGATGTTTTGTTGAGGAGAGGAAGATCTTCTTGACTATTTTTTACGTGTTTCACAACCTTTTCAATCTATTGAGGTGTTGAATCATGTTTTTTTGTACTCTTTTTCATCACCCATTCCTTAGTCCTTCTAAGACCACTGCAATCTTGAATTCTATAGTTCCCACCACTTTTATGCTCCAATCAATTGGTAAGATGGGTTGAGTTTGTACATGGCCAGTGAAGATGGGATCAATCGGGTCATATTCATCATCTTTTTTTTTTTTTTTAGACTGCAGGAATCGGGTAGCAGGTCATATTCATCATCTTCAATACCATGGATATCCAAATTTAATTTGAGTTACAATTTATCTTAAATATAATCTCATCCAACTTCTCTTTCTAACTTGAAATTCATCAATACAATCCGCCCAATAATCTTCCAAGTCGGGAAGATGGTGAAAACCTAGTCCTAGTTGCAAGTTGTTTCTAAGAAAATTCTTACTATCAAATGAAAATATTCTCATAAAATTGCATCATTTATTTTACCAAATATTTCTTAATGTTCAGAGCATCTAACATAGAGTTGCATTGATAGTGAGCTAGGCCAATAGGGAGAAAAATTCTTGCCTTCTTTCTTGACACCTCTTGTTCACTTCAACTACTTGTCTACATAGTTCAACAAAGACAAAATTATTATCAAAATATTTAGGTAGCTTGTAAGGGAGCACATCAAAACCCCCAACTCTAATATAAGTGAATCTCTAAAATTATATAAAATATCTACCATAAACATTGATCAATTGGGCAGCTTTTGGGGTTATTCTTAGGCTCATTTCTCTTTGAATTTCTCTTACCATCCACATGGTGAACACATCATTCACCCTTTTGAAGATTTTTTAGATCCTTTCTAACTACATCTGAACATAAAAATCATAAATCTGGGTTGATTCATCGAGAATATCCATAGGCGTAACCCTAGCCAAGGTCTTGTGCTGGTAATCACATAAAATAGATAAGAAGACATAAAATGATCTATTGAGCTGGAAATGAATTATCTTCGTATGAATTTGATCATTGATAAGACTAGCATAATCAATAAACTATTGACCATGAATAATTATAAAATTGAAGAGATACATCCATTCTTCAAATTCATTGGAATTTTCATTCCCTCTTCATCGGTCGATGACTATGATATCAAAAAAAATTCTACGAAATGAGATTGATGTAATCTATTTGGAAATTGAGATTCCCTTTTTAGGTACTACTAACCATTGTCGAGCAATTATATTTATGCATTAACTTTTATTTTTGGTGTATCGTTGGTAGGACATGGTGAAGTCGAGTTTTGTAAATCCATCCCTTTGAGGTAGCTCAATGCATGCGTTGAAAGTTTCACTGCTTAACCTAACAACCAATCTATTGTCATTAGTCTATATTTCTCTAGTTTGAGGATTGTAATTATTTATACATTCTAAAACCAAATATGGACATTGTACTGCTAGTGGGAAAGTAGTTGCTTGCAACAACCCACTTTCTATCAATCTCTACATAATTGGGGTCCTATATTGTTTATCTATCCTAACCCTAAAGTATTTCAAATTTACATTCCCTAATTTAGTATCACCAATTTCAGAGAGGGTGCTAGAAAAGCCAAAAAAGTGCTCATAGCCTAAGTACATGTACTTCATTATGACTAAAAAAAGGTAGAAGCAATTTACTCTAGAAGACAATTAGATGAATCTGAGGAACTCCAATTTCATTGAAAAATTTCGTATTGCACTTCTATCTCATGAATTTTCTCAAGCTATTACAATTCGCTCTTCAACAAACAATGCAATGAAGGGGAACATAAAATGGTGTGTAACTTTATATTGTATGACTATCCTCTTGTTGTAATCCTTCTCATGTTGGATCTGCTATTTTCTCCTCCCCATTTCTACTATTTCTTTGTTGATTGATTATCAAAATAACTCTCTTTGGAAACCAAATGTGTTTATATTTAATGTTCTTCGGCTCTGAGAGAGTAATAAGGGTTTTGAAACCTCTTGATTTCTCTAAATAATTATTTTTCATTTGAAACTTTTTCTTTTTCGTCTCACTCGCCAAGGCTTAACCATTTTCTTTCCCTTTAAAACCAAAGGTTGGATTTTTAAGAGCTCCAAGGGATTTCATGTTGCGGGTGAGGCTCTTGTGAGAATCCCATTTATTGAATGGTGAGTTTTCCAACTTCCGAATGGGTTATGAAAACCTCATCAAGGCCCGACATAGCTTTTAAAATCTATTGAAAACTTGGAAAATCTTTACTAGTGCCTTTGAATTCTTCAACGACCTTTGAATTTTCACTTCCAAATGAAAACTTGAGAAATCCTTTAGGTATGAACATGAGTTTGAAATGTATATTGACTTCAAACATGGTTGTGTAAACCTTGTCAGATGTCAAAATAGTTTTGATAACTAGAATCAAATCTGACACAATTTGGCAAAGAATACCTTGGGATGACTTCTAAGTGACCAACATAGATGATCAAAGGAGACTTATGTGAATTTGGATATGAATTCATCAAAAAGGGCGGTCAAATTTTAATATGGTTAGGATAAACCTATTAGGAGTTAAAAGGGTTGTGAGAAACTTCTTGAAACCCAAAAAAGGTTTTGAAACTTGGTATTTCTATTGACAAGACATGAGTAAGGGATAAGGGAGGAACTATATACAAAATTACAATATAAGGTTGACAAAAATTGAGGTAACATGCTTGAATCTTAGAAGGTTAAAAATTTGGAACCTCTATCTCCTTTAATCCAATTCATTCTTTGTCTTATTTTACCTCCTCGACTCTTATAATTTTGAAGTCTCCTAAGGAGATTCTTGGTCCTAATCATTTTATCAAGCAAATTTGTATATCTTTATTTTGTTGCAAATCTCCTTCAAGAAACATTTTCTCCTCAAGAGTTCCTTCAATTATTTTCCTATCCAAGGCCTTCTTTTCACCCACAATCTTAAATGTGTTGCTCCAAATAGAGACCAAGTACCCCCACCTCTTGATAACAGAGATACCATTGTACCAAATTTTAGCAAGGTTAGTAGCAATTTTGATTTCATCCAAATAGTCTTGATCTCCTAGTAAGGAGACATTAAGTTTAAACATATGCTTACTAGTGGCTTCAAAATTATTAGTATTCTACCCAACCAGGATAGAGGTTTCAAGGGAAAAGTGATCTAACATGGCGGAAGGGAAGACCAAGATTGGGTTATTCTCCTTGCCATGAACAAAAATAAATGCATCTTCACATAAAATCTATCAATCTTGGAATAGACCATTTTTTATGGCACTTTGGTTGTTACACCAAGTGAACCAAATATGCTTGTTTTCTTTATTTCTTCCAAGTGGATCCTTTAGGTTATGAATTATCTTCATCCTTGATGAGCACAAGTAGAGTTCATTTCATTTCCAAAGAGTTCCCTTGCCTCCAGTTATGTCCTCTTTGTACTCTATCATATTTAAATCTCCTCCCAAAATCCAAGGGAATTTTGGTGGGGAGTGAGTCATCCAATTCCATAAAGAACACATTTCCATGTAATAATTAGGTGCATAGATAGAGAAAATATTAAACATCTAATATCAAAAGAATATTGGATCCTCTTAGTATTAATCCATAAGGTTGAGTCCCCTATACCTTTATTACGAATGACATGAGAGGGCTTAAAATTATTCTACACAAAATTCAAAACACATTTTAGCTATAAATCCACAACCTTTATTTCTTGCAAATAAAGAAAA
Source organism: Sequoia sempervirens (assembly GCA_007258455.2). Taxonomy (NCBI): domain Eukaryota; kingdom Viridiplantae; phylum Streptophyta; class Pinopsida; order Cupressales; family Cupressaceae; genus Sequoia; species Sequoia sempervirens. The sequence continues at coordinate 117,515 of VDFB02251679.1, forward strand.
TCCATATTAGGTCTATTATTGCAAAAGGATGTCAATATATATTTTCTTTCAAGGGAATCTAGACCTCTAGCATTCCAACTAACAACCTTAACAATCATGATATGGCTATTAGGATTCAACCGTGTAGTTTACGAGTCAAACTCATTGACCCATGTTTCATGAGTAGTGGTTCACAAGAACCCATCTCTCATGATAATGAATGGTCCACTTAACACTCATTGCATCTAGGTGATTCTCACAGAGGTGAAGCATCGGTCCTTCCCAAGAGGTCACCCATCCTAGTACTACTCCAGCTCAAGCACACTTAACCACAGTTTTTCTCCAAGGTTAAGCCCACTTAGCTTGCAACCCCATTTGCGAAACCTTTAGCAAGTTTTGTGCCTTATGAACCATTAATTATAGATCCCCTTTAGCTCATCAATTAATAAGTAGGAGGTATTTTCCACAACGTGTCAAATTATGATATTGCTATCAGAATTCAGTTGTGTAGTTTATGACTCAAACTCATTGACCCATGTTTCATGAGTAGTGGTTCACAAAAACCCATCTCTCATGATAATGAATGGTCCACTTAACACTCATTGCATCTAGGTGATGCTCACAAAGGTGAAGCACTGGGCCTTCCCAGGAGGTCACCCATCCCAGTACTACTCTAGCTCAAGCGTGCTTAACCACAGAGTTTTTCTCCAAGGTTAAGCCCACTTAGCTTGCAACCCCATTTGCAAAACCTTCAGCAAGTGTTGTGCCTTATGAACCATTCATTATAGATCCCCTTTAGCTCATCAATTGATAAGTAGGAGGTATTTTCCACAACGTGTCAAATTATGATATTGCTATCAGGATTCAACTGTGTAGTTTACGAGTCAAACTCATCGACCCATGTTTCATGAGTAGTGGTTCAAAAGAACCCATAACAATCATTTAGAAGTTGTAAAAGCCTCAAGCTTCAAGCTATTATATAGTTTTTCAAGACACTTTGGCATTTTCTCTTCTTTTCCTTTTTTAGAATTTTTCTTACCAATATTCCCTTGATCACCTAGTTTTCTTTTTTCTTTTAACAATGATTTCTTTCATTTTTTCACCTTCATTTCCCCCTCAACAAAGATAGGGTTATCATAGACAAGAACAACCTTTTATTTTTTAATATTTCTATTAGGATCAACCCTAAGCCCTTCATATAAGGACCTTGAGTCTAACAACATTTGGGGGGCCTCTCTCCAATTTTTCCTTTCCTCTTCAGTAGTAGCATTCATTTTTTCTAGAGCCAATTGTTGGAAATTTTTCCACATGGGCTTATCAAACACTTATGGAGGGATCTCTTTAATCCTATCACTGCCTTGACCAACATTCTTTTTAGATTTACTAACAAAAAAATCTCCCTAAAATCATGGGTCATTCTAGGGTGTGACTTCACTAGCCAATTGCTTATCATCACCTCTTGAAGATCCACTATTAGGGAGAATAGCTTTATTAATTTACTCATTATTAATTATATCCAAGTGGTTATCAATATCCATAGAATTTAAGGAGTCTACACTAACCTTTTTTGAATCATTCCACTATTAATATTTTCACTAACTTTTTGCAAAGAAAACTTGTTCAGAGTAGATTCATTTTTCTTCAACACCCCACTAATATTTTTTGGAATTTTAGGGCAAGGTTTTTTTTAACATGGCCAATATTTTTACATAAAAAACAAGCATTATGACTTCCTGATAGCTCAATATCCCAATTAACCACACTATCTAGGAATTGGATAGACAAAATTTCTAGAATTTCAATTTCATTCAAACAAGAGATTAAGACAACATTCAAATGAGACAGTGTGACTTGATTCCTCAATCTATAAAATTTCCTAGTAGTTTTAAGATTTGTGAAATAAATTTCCACAATTGTAGGGAAACATTTTTATTTCAAGCCATCTTGGGATTGAATTAGCTACCACCTCCTCGATTCTAACATTTACAGACCAAGTGACGACCCTGAAGACCGACTACCCTAAAATCCAAAATACCTTTTTAATCACTCTTTCTTGTATTCCATGACTTTTAATGAAAACCACAAAACCTTTTTGCAACATTCTAAAAAACTTACATATATTCTCACTATTCTTCCCCACACATTCCCAATCCAATCGTCAAAGAATTTTCTAGATGGTAAAAATTATTAAGGAAAACAAAGAATATAGCAATATTTTAAAGTTTTTTTTCCTCATTCCTTATTGCTTGTGGCATCTTTGGGTTAGGAGAGATAGAGAGAATCTTAGGCAGAGATATTTTTTCTTCCTTTGTCTCCTCCCACTTTGATAGCACCTATTCCCAACTCTTCTCCCATTTTGACAACATCTCCTATTCCCATCTCTCTTCCCTTAAGTTCAAAACTTCTTCCATTTTTTGCAATTGAAAACCTTGCCAACTCTAAAGCCCCTTGTATAAGAGCGAATTTTCACCCTAGGCACAATTCCCCTTTTTTCCTCTTTACACTTTAGAAAACCTAAGTCAGAGGCTTAAATTCACTTAAGCCCATTGATGGCAGTCCACTTGGCACCTGTTTTGTGTGTCGGTGGAGGCATTTCCATTGGGGACGCTCGTGTGGCATGCAAACATCTGCGTGGTGCACTTACGTCCCTGGAAAATTCATGTGGCTGAGCCAACAGAGGCATTACTCTTCCCATTGGTAGTGAAGTTGTAACGCCTCCTTCGACCACCTGAGCCAAATATGGCCGTTTTCTTTCTCATTCCTTCATAATCAGTCTTTGAACTTGCATTTGGAGGTTGGAATAAATCTTGAACAGACTTGGCTCTCATACTTTCACTCTCACAAGCTCACTTCCAAGCATTCCAAGCATTCGATAGTAGCAATATCACACTCCATCACGTCGGTAGAGCAAGTTTGGGACCACTCCATTGTAGCAGAGGCTTGAGTTGCTCTCATTTCTCCCCCAAGAAACCTTGAGTGCTCTTGGTGGAGGTGGTAAGCTTCCCTCTCCTCTCCTCTATCATTTGGTTGAGTAGCATAGTACTATTTGTAGTGCTTGTGTTTTTATCACTTCTTTATCTCTTTTCCATTGGCTATCCGTGGAGGTGGGAACACCTAAACGGGGGTCTGATTGAGGCAGACCCCTATATAGCCACCCCCCAACATTCTCTCTCTTGTTATGTGTAGGTGTGTGAGCTCTTGGAGGATCAACTGGTGAACGAGTTCATTGGTGATATTCTCCTCATCTTTATCACTTTCGCGTATTTGCTTTATAACATTAGAGATTACTTAATCTATTTAGTTACATCATTCTAGAATTTTAGTTAAATAGCTAGGATGGTAAGTTGTTTTGGTGTGTTTAACCTTGTCTCGGCTGTTGTTTAGCCATATAGACTATAACGCGCTTTTGAGATGCCAGTGCGTTGCGCTTGTTGTCTATAGTCCACGCTGTCATCCTCGGACAGAGAGCTCTCTGAGGCACAAAGTTGGACCAAAAAATTGACTCGCCTAGCCCTGTATCAAAACTCAGATCATAGGACCTAAAAATCCTCATCATTCTCATCCTCATACCCTAAACAATACATTTAGCTGAGGTAAGTTAGGACAACCTCTCCAATCTTGACCCTTTGTGACCTGGGGTCTTGCATGTGGTGGTCCCCCTCTCTTACATTTTTGGTGAACCCGATGTGCATCATTTTGGTTCCATTCTTGCGATACTGACAGTCCCTTTCCTCGTACTCTAGGAGTGTTATAGGTGTGAGTGTTGTAAGGTTGTCGCCTTGCAACCCAACCTGCGACCCCTAGTTGACGTAGTTGGAAGGTTCCAAAGGTATTGCACGAAGAAACCTTAATTGGGTCATTGTCTTATCCATTAACCTTTGGGTATTTTGTGAAAGCATTGTCTAGTGTGCATAATGGTCTTCTTCCTGCATCAACCCATCCCCTTTGCACAACCTGTGGATAGTAGTGTTTGCATAACCTTTACTTCACAGGACTTGCCGATGGGCTTTAACAGGGAACCATCTCCTCTTTACATTCCTACACAGATCAAAGGGAATATTGTAGCAGGTGTTCTCATTGACCCGACATCACAAGTAAATATAATAACAGAGGATATTATGCTATTTAACTTTTTACATAAGGATGGATATGATGCTCCCTTAAGTTTCACTCGCATGCATGACGGGCTTTCCGTACCCCCTTGGGTAGCATTGTCCTATCGGTCTTAGTCGGGCCTAAGTACATAAACCTCCTGTTTGATATCATCCCTGGGTCTGAAATCTTTTGTGTAAAGTTGGGTATCCCTTGGTTGCTGGTGATGAACGCGGTACTCTCCATCGTGCATAAATGTTTGAAATTTATCCATGGAGGTTCCGTGCATGTAATCCACGACTACGGTTATCGACTGCCGGTTGCACGTCGTAGCTACTCCTTGGATCACCCATGGCCTGCGTCCGCAGGTCCCTTCTACCTAGGATGAACCTTTTACATAAGACATATCAAAACTATAAGAAAGGATATTTGAGGTCGAAGGTGAGGTATCCTCCCATCGCTCCTCAGCCTGCTTCCCCTGCTCTTGCACAGGAACCTGTTCCTCCACTCGAAACGGCCATAGTGGACATTCCTATGATCAAGTAGGAACCTTCCACCCCTTTGTGAGCTCTGGATTCTAACTCCAAGAGCCGTAGGAACCACCTTGCACATGAGCGCAAGCGCTGGTGAAAGGTTCTCCTTGCCGAGCAGACCGCTTCACAACAGGAGGAAGAAATGATCACCCCCGCTTCAGGGCCCTCTACAACGTCTTCTTCCTCCCCTCCTATTGTGTCTCTTCTGCCCGATCTGCTTCCGGCTTCCATTGCGAGCACAAACACACCTAACCCTAAATGAGTACAGGTGTTTATCGCTCATTCGACAGAGCTGCCTTTGCTGAAGTTTGTTCCGAATATTCAACCCTTCCAAAAACCCATGGATATGGTTAACACTTCGGTCATATCCACTGCGGTTCTATCCTCCTCCTCCTCTGCACCTCTAGCTTTGTCTGTGGGGAGTTCGTCCCATCTCGTGAAGAAAGATGAAGAGGCTATTCCTTCTCACCATAAAGGACGTAGGAGGAGCCCACCTTCGTAAGGTGGCCCTATGATGACCTGTTCTGTCCTTGTGACATAATCAGTCCCGACCTCTCTTGAGTTTGTCACCACTCCCGAATCATTCGGCAAGCCTAGCGGTGAATCTCGGGCACAACCCATCCCGCCTATTGAGGTAAGACATGGGGCTCCCAGGGGGTGCATGTTTAACTCAGTTGATGAAGTCCTAACCCTGTCAGTGATCTTAGCGAAATTGTTGACTTTGACTCCACAAGAGCTTGGCGGAGAGGACTTCGAGGGGCCCTCTTCCTTGGCCCTTGTTGCGGGAGGGCCGGATGCCCCTCCTCTTAACACTCCACCCTTGCAGGCTCATCCTCCTTCCCCTTATGAGGATTTAGATTGGGAAGAGGACAAACTTTTTGATGATCAGTGTTAGGAGGAGGTCCCCCCTTTCTTGATCTTGTGTGTGTGTGTGTGTGTTTTGTAATGTGTTCCCCCGTACTCGTGCTATGTGTGCCTAGATGAACCTCATCACCCTTGTTGGTGCATGGATACAGGCGTGGTTTGTGTTTTGTAAACCTTCTTCTATTTGTACCATCATTCTTCCATGTTTATGCTTGATTTTCGATAAATTGTGGACGATGCAAAGCGTTGGGGGCATTTAGGCTTCCCTTCCATGTTGACCCAATTTTTTATTTTTACTTTGTTTTCCGTGCATTCTTCCTGATCTGGTTGGGGATTGATGATATTTCACCTTGCATTACAGTTACCTACTATTATATGAGCTCGGACAGATCTGACCCCGCTAAACCAAATCCCCCAGTGCCCTTTGTTTTTACTTTTTTCTTTCTCTTTATCTTTCTCTCTTCTTTGCTTGAGTTGTCCCTCCTATGTGTGACAACATCCTTTAACACTTCGAATTTCAAAAAATGAATTCACTGCCAACAAATCTTTTCTTGAAAGTATTCACAATACCTTTTTTCCTTGGAAGTGCATGCTCAACTTGGAACCCTAACGAAATGTGTTTCCTTCATCACAGGTTCGTAAAGAAAGGACTTGAAGACCCTCCTCCGAAGCAGGAACTGCCTTGACTTCCCCTCGCATGGGGGCATAACCTTCCTTTCAAATTCCTTGATGAAGTGAACATCTTTTGAAAGGATCCCTTGATGACGAATCACTCTAAGATGGCGACGTTTGAATTGTGTGTCCCTTGAGTGGACCCCCCTTATACTTCATGGCAGGTTTCTTAAGGACCCTTTCTTAAAAAGCCTTTGTAACGAATGGAATTTTTCACAACTAGCCTGGGGGAAGCCCGACTAGACTCGTTCCATTCGTCCTTTCGCATCTAGCTTGGGGGTAGCCTGACTAGACCTTACTTTTTCAAATCGTGCGTCCCTTGAGTGGACCCCTCTCCTTTTGAAGGGTTCCTAAGGGACCCCTTTGAAAGTTTTTCAGTCTGCGTGACCGACCGCTTTAGACATGTTTTATCTGTGGGTAGACATGTCACCACCTTTTGATGCTTTCTATTTGCGGGTAGACGTATTGATGCTTTAGACATGTTCTGTTTGTTTGCGGGTAGACATGTCACCGCTTTTAGATGCGTTCTATCTACGGGTAGACGTATCAATGCTTTAGAAATGTTTTGTCTGCAGGTAGACATGTCACCACTTTTAGATACATTCTATTTGCGGGTAGATGTATTGACGCTTTAAACATGTTCTATCTGTGGGTAGAAATGTTGCCACTTTTAGATGCATTCTATCTATGGGTAGACATATCGACGCTTTAGACACGCTCTATCTGCGGGTGGACGTGTCACTGCTTCTGACATGTTCTATATGTGGGTAGACATGTCACCTCTTCCCGACTCTGCAAAGTCTGTTTCCTTGGGGCTTCCTCCATGTGAGAGATCTTGGAGGTCTGTGGGCCTGCAAGGCGCTTTGTTGTTCCAACTTCATAGTTCCGAGCAAATATGGAGTCCTTTGTTTTTCCTGCATCTTCAGGTTTGCTAGATTGCAGTTTGCTTCCTCGATGGTTCAGGTATAATTTTCTAACCCTACTCTCTTCTTGATCTACTTTACCGAGCACTCATCAATACTTGTGCTCGTTAAAGTGGGGGAAAAATGTATAAGAGCGAATTTGCACCCTAGGCGCAATTCCCCTTTTTTCCTTTTTACACTTTAGAAAACCTAAGTCAGAGGCTTAAATTCACTTAAGCCCGCTGATGGAAGTCTACTTGGCACCTATTTTGTGTGTCGGTGGAGGTGTTTCTATTGGGGACGCCTGCACGACGTGTAGTTGTAACACCTAAGCTAGCAGAGGCGTTACTCTTCCCATTGGTAGCGAAGTTGTAACGCCTCCTTTGGCCACCCAACCCGAATATGGCCGTTTTATTTCTCATTCCTTCATAATCAGTCTTTGAACTTGGATTTGGAGGTTGGAAGAAATCTTGAACAGACTTGGCTCTCATACTTTCACTCTCACAAGCTCACTTCCAAGCATTCCAAGCATTTGATAGCAACAATATCACACTCCATCACGTCGGTAGAGCAAGTTTGGGACCACACCATTGCAGCAGAGGCTTGAGTTCCTCTCATTTCTCCCCCAAGCAACCTTGAGTGCTCTTGGTGGAGGTGGTAAGCTTCCCTCTCCTCTCCTCTATCATTTGGTTGAGTAGCATAGTACTGTTTGTAGTGCTTGTGTTTTTATCACTTCTTTATCTCTTTTCCATTGGATGTCCGTGGAGGTGGGAACACCTAAACAGGGGTTTGATTGAGGCAAACCCCTATACAACCACCCCCCAACATTCTCTCTCTTGTTATGTGTAGGTGTGTGAGCTCTTGGAGGATCAGTTGGCGAACGAGTTCATTGGTGAGATTCTCCTCATCTTTATCACTTTCGTTTATTTGCTTTATAACATTAGAGATTACTTAATCTATTTAGTTACATCATTCTGGCCTTTTAGTTAAATAGCTAGGCTGGTAAGTCATTTTGGTGTGTTTAACCTTGTCTTGGCTGTTGTCTGGCCGTACAGACTACAACGCGCTTTCAAGATGCCAGCGCGCTACGCTGTCGTCCATAGTCCGCGCTAACGTCCTCGGACAGAGAGCTCTCTAAGGCACAAAGTTGGACCTAAAAATTGACTCGCCAAGCCCTGTATCAAAACTCGGATCGTAGGACCTAAAAATCCTCATCATTCTCATCCTCATATACCCTAAACAATACATTTAACTGAGGTAAGTTAGGGAAGCCTCTCGCGTCTTGACCCTCCGTGACCTGGGGTATTATATGCGGTGGTCCCCCTCTCTTACACCCCTCTACCTCCACTAAGAATTCCTTTATAACTTCTTTTAACTTTTTCATCACCTTGTTGGTTGATAAGCCCATCTTTGAATACATTACCATTCACGCAATAGCAAACCTCATTACCGTTCTTCGAACTCAAGATGATTACAGTTGATATGAGGGAAATTAATGATCAAGGAAATATGAACTTCTAACCTAAAAACCCCACCCAATAACAACATCACCCTCCCATCGACAACTAGACACAAGCCAAAAACCACTAGAAAAAAGGTGTATTAACTAATGGACACAACCATCAGATTGGAAAGGGAAAGATTAAGAAAGTAACTTTCAAATTCAAATCAAAACAAAACCTAAAACTATAGAAAAAGAACAAAAAAATGCAATCATAAATATAATTTAGACAATTCAAATCTAAAAACAAAGGCCAAGGAGAACAAATGAAACCAATATTGATGAAGAATACTAATTCAAGTCTCCTTTTGCAAGAGAAATAGCTCTAGAGAGAAAAAATGGAGGATGACCATTCGACTTCCTCCAACCTCAAAGCTCATACCTCACCTCCTATTTCTCATACTTAGTCTTCTACATTGTTGAAAAACTTGAGATAAAAATAAGCATTAATTCCTCATAGGCATGTTAGATCAAATTGTAATGTCCCCTTCAAATTGACGGTCAAGATATTTTATTCGTATATTTCATTCCCGTAAACCAATAATTAAATTAAGGGAATCAAATATTGTTTGATTAATATTATTATTTCAAAGCAAATATAACAAGTAATATTAATTAATTAATATTATATAAAGTGACTAAATGATGCAGGAGCATTTGTGGTTGAAGACAATCTTGCATCAACCAAAAAGAATTAAATTTTGATGTGACTTGGCTTGGACTAATGTTTTATGTCATATTTTGATTTTCTTGTTCAAAATTCAAAATTTGAATAATTGGACAAAATTTTGGTTGCAAAGTTGTATTGGGATAAGTGTTGGAAAATGCAATTTCAATGTTAAAATGCCAAAAATCAAACTTGAGCGTGGGATTTCTTGGGGGTTATGAAATGATTGCATATTTAATTTTCCTTATTGCTACAGACAGGAATGGGATGCCCATGATGTACATGTTGGGAAAATTTGAATTCGAATTCCTATTTGTGAAGGGAGAGAATGAATGTGTCGGCTAGTTGAGGCTTGTTTCCTTGGAAGTTGTGCAAACGTGCATTGGAGAGTCAAAATTTGTAATTTATGAAAATTTATTGATTTTACAAGTAGGGGCATGGAGTTGGAGAGTTTCCAATTGCAGGAGATAGTGGTGGCAAGAACAATTGATTTTACACTATGTTGTTTGAATTTTCAGTTCTAGAATTTGGAGTGGCATAGGTTGGGCATGGATTTTCCTGGAGAGTTGTTTTCAAACTTGTTTTTGCAAGTTGGAGGTGATAATCAACAACAAGTAACATGGTGAAATCATTGGTGCATTGTGATTGATTCTAGAAGGAAGTTGTAGCTAAAGAGTGAAATTACATGAAGATGGAGGATTGAGGAGAACTTACCTGTAAATGATCTCGTTGCCTATAACAGATCACAGGATTTGAATTTTTATATTCTTCATCAGTCAAGCGGGCTGCATATGTAGTCTTTCTAGTTTGTTTGTGATTTTCATGAGTTGCAAAAGACATTGAGTAAATAAAAATATTCATATGTGTTGCTGATTTGATATTGTTTAAATTAAATTTCAAAATTGTCCATTGTATGTTGAGTGTGTTGAGAGTTGCAAGAACTCTCTTGCATTAGTGGTATCAGAGCAGGTTGTTCCTAAGTCTACAAACAAAGCATCAAAGAGAGGCAGTTTGCAACAAGACCTACAAATTGTGGGTGTTGTTAAAATGCCTCCAAGAGTGGCTCCAAGATGTAGGGGTAGAGGTGGAGGTAAAAACCCTCCTAGTGTGGAATATTTTAGAGCCTTTAGAAGGAAAGTAGATACATTGCAGGAAGAGCTACACAGAAGAGTTGTGCATAGAGAAAGAGATGAAAGTGAAGATGAAGTTAAGAATGAGGATCCATTCAAAGAAGAAGCACAAGATGAAATTGAACCTGGAGAAATCAGATTGCTTAGAGCCCTTTCCAAGATTTTAAAGACCAAATATGGAGGTCTCAACATTTAATGGAAGCTTTAATTGAGAGGAGCTCATAGACTAGATAAATGACATAGAAGACTTCTTTGAATTCGAAGAGATTGAAGACCCTGATAGAGTGAAGTTTGTAAAGACAAAATTAAAGGTAAATGCTAACATTTGGTGGAAAGAAATACAAATTGAAAGAGGTAAGAGAGGAAAGGAAAGGATTACAAAGTGGGATAGAATGGTTGAGAAGCTTAAGAGATAATTTATTCCAATGGATTATGAGGTGGAATTATTAAAGAAGATGCATGGATTGAGACAAGAAAAATAAGTTAAGGAATACACTGAGGAGTTTCAAACTCTTTTGATTAGAATGAGACATTCAAAAGCCAACAAGGAGAAGGTAGCAAGATACATCAATGGACTGAAGCCAAGCATTCAAGAAGAACTAAGTTTGGTAAGAATTTTAAATTTGGAAGAAGCTTATCAATTTTCTTTGAAAGTTGAGGAAAATTTGAATAAATTTTTTGAGAATAAACAAAAAGGAAATGGTAGAGCTTATGTGGAAAAAAATGAGGATATAAATTAGATTAAAGATATTAAGGACAAAAAATATGAAAGAGGTGAGAGTTCAAACCAGTCCCATGAGAAAAATTTCAGAGGAAGAGACATATCAAGTAGAATATTTAGAGGAGGAGGCTTTTAAGGAACTTGTTTTAGGTGTGGAGAAGATGGGCATAGAACATATGATTTCCATCATAATCAAGACAGAACAAAAAGGTCTAAAAATAATGCAAGGGAAATAAATGTAAATGAGGAAGATTGAGAGTCTTCACGTTCAAAAGATGCAGATTTTGGAGCACTTGTTATTAGAAGAGCCCCGATGAACTAAGGAAATGAACCAATCAAAGGAAAAGATTGTTCTGAACAAGATGTAAGTACGAAGGTAAATTATGTAATGCTATTATTAATGGTGGAAGTACAAATAATCCAGTTTATGAAGAAATAGTAAATAAATCGAAGTTGGAAAGAAGAAAACATTTGCATCCATATAAGATTGCTTGGTTACAAGATAATAAGAAAGTTTTGGTTAGCAAAAAATGCTTGGTGAAATTTAAGATATGACAATATTATGATGAGATAATGTGTGATATTATTCCTATGGACATTTTCCATGTTTTGTTAGGAAGACCTTGACAATTTGATAGGTGTGCAATGCATGATGGGTATGCCAATAGATACTCTTTAATAAAGGATGGAATCAAGCACAAGTTGAATCCATTGAGTAATGAAGAAGGAAAGGTATGTAATAGCATTGGAAATTGTTTGATTAATGGTGTTAAATTGTTAGTGAAGGAGAATGCAAGTTTCAGTAGTGTTGATTGCATTTACAATGGGTAGGGTGAAAGTTTCAATGGAGAAAGAAGAGGTAAAATCATATTTTTATGAAAATGTTGTTGCTGATTTATGTGAGTATGATAAGATTAGTGTAGAAAAGGATATTGCAGTAGTGAATGCATTGGTAGATGAAAGTACTATAATTGAAAGTGAGGAAGTAGATGAACAAGTAAAAGTTGAGATGTTTGATGAAGAGATTGGTGCAAATTAAGGTCTTGTGATTGATAGTTTATTGCAGGATATGAAGGATGAATCTCTTGTTTGTTTGACTAACAATGATGTAAGTGTAGAGGACGAAGAGATTGTAGCTAAAAGTTGTCTTTTAGAAGACAAGGAGAAAGAGGAACACAATGTTGAAACCAAGATTGGTGAGGAACAAATTATTGCAGTAGTGAACGAGAAAGAGGTAATACATGAATTTTATAATTTTATTAAGATAGAGGAAATGGATGCTTATGATTTTCTAGAATTTCATAGTGCATATTGGTGGGAGTTGGATTATGTGAAAAGAGGGAGAAAGAGAGAAAAAATGAAGGATGGAAGAGACATCAAATTGCAGGGAAAGTTGAGAAAAAATGTTTAGGCAGGTAAGGCATAGAGATGGATTTAGGATGAGCATAAAATTTACAAATGTTTATGAGTTTCACTCATGGAACATTTTATTTCTACCATTGGTGTCTGATGTAGGAGTATATGTGGCTGAGGACAATCTTGCATCAACCAAAAAGAATTAAATTTTTATGTGACTTAGCTTGGACTAATGTTTTATGTCATATTTTGATTTTCTTATCCAAAAATTAGAATTTGAATATTCAGACAAAAGTTTGGTTGCAAAGTTGTATTGGGAAAAGTGTTGGAAAATGCAATTTCAATGTTAAAATGCCAAAAATCAAACTTAGATGTGGGATTTCTTGGGGTTATGAAATGATTGCATATTATTTAAGTTTTCTTATTGCTACAAGCAGGAACAAGACACCCATGATGTGCATGTTGGGAAAATTTGAATTTGAATTCCTATTTGTGAAGGGAGAGAATGAATGTGCTGACTAGTGGAGGCCTGTCTCCCTGAAATTTGTGCAAACATGCATTGGAGAGTCAAAATTTGTAAGTTATGAAAATTTATTGATTTTCCAAGTAAGGGCGCAGAGTTGAATAGTTTGCAGGAGAAAGTGGTGGCAAGAAGAATTGATTTTACACTATGTTTTTTTGATTTTTCAGTTCTAGAATTTGGAGTGGCATAGATTGGATGTGGATTTTCCTAGAGAGTTGTTTTCAGACTTGTTTTTGCAAGTTGGAGGCGATAATCAACATCAAGTAACTTGGTGAAATCATTGGTACATTATGTCATTGATTCCAAAAGGAAGTTGCACGTAAAGAAGAGTGAAATTGCAAGAAGATGGAGGATTGAAGAGAACTTACCTATAAATTATCTTGTTGCCTGTAATAGATCATAGGATTTGAATTTTAATATTCTTCATCAGTCCAGAGGGTTGCATATGTAGTCTTTCTAGTTTGTTTGTTTGTGATTTCCATTAATTACAAGAGACATTGAGTAAATAATGTGTTGCTGATTTGATATTGTTTCAATTAAATTTCAGAATTGTCCATTGTATGTTGAGTTTGTTGAGAGTTGTAGGAAATATTTTGCATCACTAAAGTGGGACTTAATATTATAAAGTCACTATTTCCCTCCTAAAGTTAATATTCAAATATTTGTGAGTGATTATTTCATGGGAGGCTACACAAGGGGAATTCGAGAATGAATTAATCATCATTAGAGTTTAATTAATTTATTTTTCTGAGAGCTTTCGGGCTTGAGGTTTTAGGGTTTTTATTGTGAAATGAATCCACCCTAGCCATTGGAGTTTGTGCAAATTTAGGAGTCTCATCTAGAGACAAATTTGTAGAAGTTTCATTTGTCCAGCCAGATCAAGTACACAAAGGAAATATTTTCATATCATGGTTGGTCGATGCAATACTTACCTAGAGATTATTGGTTCATGATCGACTATCTCTTATTTGGGCGATTCATATTATTTCAGGAATTTACATATTACTACGGGTGATTCATATTATTATTATTAGTGCCCCATAATATCACTAGTAGTTGATCATATATCTTCAATTGCTCAGAACAAGGCACTTGCAATTACAAATCATATATATGCTAGAGGCCGATATGTATTTCCTAAGATTGCAATATTTAATAGTCGTCCATTTTGTGTTCAGTATTGATCAAAGACCTTAGAAAGGTCAACATCCTTGTTGTCGGAAACCATAGAGGATAAAGAGTTGATATATCGACATATTCAAATATTACAAAGGCTAGGTAAAAATATTATGGCTGTGATAATTATTGTGCTAATCGATACCTTTTCCAGTATATTTAATTAATTGAGTTTGCATGATTTGGAGGACAAGAGTGCCACATCCAATTACTCCTTTTGTTGATTGATTATCTTTGTATATTGATTATATTTTATCAAGGAACAATGCTTGTCTTATTCTAGTGCCACCATGAGGTATGGTATCAATCCTTATGATCAACCATCAAGCGTGTCTCATTTAGAGTCTTTTTAAATGTATTAATATTGCCACCTCAAAAGGTTTGGTGTCAATTTGGAGTCAACGAGTTGCCAAGTGTGGCACCCTTGGATGGGGTATGTATTGTTAATAATCAGTGTTGGCAACATCATATGGTAGGAAGAGTTCAAGTATCTACTTGGCCAATCGTGAACCTTTACCAGCTTGCTATTTAAGGAATCACATCTTCACATTTGATAGTTGTATCATAGAAGGGGAGGCGCTCTATTATTTAAGGGATCAATAATTTATAGGGGTTAGGAAACTTATTATTATTATTTTGTATTTGTTGTGCATTAAAAAGGACCTCAAATATGGAGTATGCAAACTGGTATCTTATTGTTGAATACCAATCTTTGAAATTTACATGAATAGATTTATATTCTTCCATGATTTCAATATGTTGCATCTGTCAATATCTTTCTTTTATGTATAGATTTTTTTGAACATGGATTGAAATGGTTTCATTTGGAAATTCAAAGGTTGCAATTATATATACATTACCATTTGAAATCTTAGAACTAAACATAAGCACAATCAGATGATAACTAATGACAACATGTTGACATTGTCATAAATAGTAAAGATTCATCTAGTCGGGTGTGGGTCTTTACAATAGTATTAGAGTCAAAGTTCCTACTAGCCTTTGGGTAATTTAGAAAATTAACTTACGATTTGAAGCATGGAAAGCGAAGATAGAAAATGGTTGGAAAGATTACTCTATGAATCAAGTAGTAAGCTCAGTAGCCTATCTCAACCAAGGGATGATGCTTTGGTTAAATTGAAAAGAGTAGAAGAATGTTTGAGCCTTATTGAGTAGTCACCTTCTGATTTTCTGCAGATAGCTCTTGTACTTACAGTGGCTTCTTTGGGTCAACAAAGGTGGTTGATACATATAGATAATGAGATAAGATTGATGGTTACTTCCTATAGAAGAGGGGGATTCGTTACTCACGAGTTCTCTTCATTCAGAGAGCCTAATGGGGCGAACTGCCCTAAACTACCTTAGGAACAATGATGAGAGTTCTAAAATCTGAAAGAGCAGGTCACAAAGATTCTCTGGAAAAACTAACAAGCTCTCAGCCAAAGGAAGACAACGTCGAAAACAGACGACAATGCAACACGCTAGAGTCTCAGATGCGCGCTGGTGTCTCGTACAGACCAAAAAGCGAGAATATCACAAAGAACACAAAGTGGCTACTTCTACTCTGATTTCTTAGAACTTAAAAAATGTGATAAAGCAACATAATGCAATAAAAATACAATAAAATGAAGTAGAACTGATAAAGATAAGAAGAAGAAAGGAAATACTTACAACCGCGTGAGTGATGAATCCTCCAACAAGTGGATGTCTTCAAAACCTATGTCTGTAAGATATCTAGAGAAAGGGTTAGGGCTGTATAGGGGTTTGCCTCAGTCAAACCCCTGTTTTGGTGTTCCCACCTCCATAGATAGCCAAGAAGATAGAGAAAGAGAGAAATGAACAAAGCGTGTGGTGAAAGCAAAACCCGCTCAGGAGTAGAACTCACACCACCAAGTGTCAGTGATAAAAGAAAACCTCGCTCAAGGAGGAGAACCCGTATCACAAAAGAGGTGATAAAAGCAATCCCCGCTTAAGGAGGAGAACCTGTATCACGAAGTAAATGTGCAATAGATAAGGGATATAGAATCCCAAGATGCTCACACACATGAAGCAAGGGAAATAGAGCTGCAAAGAGTATTGTAAAGGGAGCTTGAGAGAGCTTGAAGCTGCTACAACAAGCTATATGAAGCTATGCAAGCAAAAGTGGGAGAGTAGAAGGTTGAAGCCAAAGTAAGAGAGAAGCTAGAAGTAGAAGAGTGGAGCTAGAAATGGAGGAAGAGTTACAAATGAAGTGAAAGGACATATTTTAAAGAGAGAAAAGAAGCAAAAGGAAGCTTCCCAGGCAGTGACAAGTGGAAAGCATGCTCGAAAATAGTCGTTTGAGCGTTGAAACATCGTAGGATGCTAGCGCGGAATGCAAATGTCCGTGCACCGTGCTAATGTCCGGACACATCACACTACAAAATGAAAAGAATAGGAAAAGCACACGGTTTGATGCAAGCTAACATGCGAGGGTGGCTGCTAAAAAGGGTTGCTAGAGCATCTTGAGAAGGGAAAAAGACTGATGTAGGGGCTAAAATGAGCCTACTCAAGATGCTAAGGGAGTGGACACTAAAGTGGATGCAAGAATGTATGAGAAATTGCGAGGGGTGCAATTTTACGCCTATACATTTTGCCCCTACTTTAGCGGGAATATGAATCTACATTAATATGCACGCTAAAGGAAATCTACTAAACATAAATAAAATCATATGCCAAAAGGATACTGTAGAGGAAGTAGATAACTCTTCAAACCATGGAAGCATGCCCCCCATTATGAAGACCTGTAAAATAAATGCATTAGACAAGGAAAACCTGCATCGAAAAAAATTGTTAGAGCATAAAAATCCACTAAAGGATTTGAGTCAACAAAGTAAAGAGACCTCGATGTAAAAGGTTGTCTTAGTACTATGTGTCGTCCCCAAATCAAAAGCAATCACACATAGAAGAAATCTAAGATGAAGAGAGAAATAGCATATACTCAAGATGAAGAAGATGTAGATCTTCGATCCGGTACATACAATTGAGAAGATAAGAGAATTTAAGAATGTAAGCACCTCATAGGCCTGCAGAACTGCAAGGAAGGTGTCCTCCAAGATCTCTCACATGAAGGTTACTCAAAAAAGTGCCTTATAGACCTGCAGACCTGCAAGGAAGCATCCCCCAAGATCTCTCACATGGAGGAAGCTGAGAAAGCACCTTACAGACCCGTAGACCTGCAAGGAAGGTGTCCTTCAATATCTCTCACATGAAGGAAACCCAAAAAAGGGCCTTACAGGCTCGCGGAACTACAAGGAAGGTATCCCCCAAGATCTCTCACATGGAGGAAACCCAAAGAAAGCGTCCTACAGACTCGCAGACCTGTAGGGGAACCACCCCAAAGATCTCTCGCATGGAGGAGGCTCAAAGGAAGTGCCCTACAAGTTCTCAGACCTGCAGAGAGGTATCCCCCAATATCTCTCACATGGAGGAAACTAGGAAAGCAGACTCCACAAAGTCAAGAAGCGGCTTCACAGGCGCACTTGCAAATCAACATGTCTATCTACAGGTAGAACATGTCAGAAAGCGGCCACATAGGAAAGTAAGCGGAAAGTCATGCATACCATCGATAGATTGGAATGCTTTCAGAGGGGTCCCTCAGGAACCCTTCAAAAGAAAAGGGGTCAACTCAAGGGACGCTCTATTTGAAAAGTGAGGTCTAGTTAGGCTACCCCTAAGCTAGACGCTAATGAGTTTATTTGAGAGAAAAGATTTCAAAGAGGGCTCCCTTAGGAACCCTTCAAGAGAAAAAGGGGTCCACTCAAGGGACGCTTCATTTGAAAGACATATCAAAGAGAGGGGTCCTTAAGAAGGACACACATCTCTGAAACGAGTTATCCTTGCCCCTAGCATATAGGGGAGGAGAACCATGCAAGATACTTAGAATATGCAAGATAGAGGTAAGCCTCGATATCACTTGTCATGTGAAGAAAGGGAAGGTGCATCACCAAATAAATGAGTGATGGCACTTGAATCACAAAGTTGTATTTTTTCCTTGAAGGCCTTACATTCACTCATGGAATGGCCAGACACTTGATAGTACACACAAAAATAATGTTTATCATGTTCATGATATTTCTTGCATGTAGGAGGAGGAAGAGTAATCAAGCAGGCTTTTAGAAGCCCCAACAAGATACACTCTTTCTTAGATAAAGAATGAGGAGCAAGAAGAAAACCTTTCTCTTGTGGAGAAAGAGTCAACTACTCACAAGAAGAAGATACGAAGGTAGCAGACAATGGAGGATCTACATGGAGAGTATTATTTCGGCAAAGGGGATCATACTCCTCTACGAGATCACCATCATCTTTCTTGACAGGATTACCAACATTAACCTCCTTAACATAAGTGTGATCATCTTCCTTAGGAGGATCAATACTAAGAACATTACAATTTGTATTCACCTTATCCCGTGATACAAAAGAATGACCATCTTTGATAGTGGGTTTGGGTGATGTTATCAAAAGGTTTGAGTGGATCGGGTTGAATTTATATTCCCCAATGAAGGAGTCTGTAAAGTCTAAGGAACCCCAATCATCACCAAGACATGCATTGTTTTAAGAAGTAGAAAGAGTAGACTTAAGATTTCTTGCTTCAGAAGGATCTTCCTTAGGGACATTTATCTTAAGAGTATCCTTTGTAGTAGGTACTGCTGGAGTAAACATCGACACATTGGAAGATACTAAAGGGATAAGAGTAGGAATGACCGAATCCTAACCAACAACTGCCATCTCACATAAGTGCATAGCCTCAGGGTTAGCTTTGACTATGACTACTTTATTGTTAGCAATGAACTTAATTGATTTATGCAAGGCAGACGAGATTGCACCCATAGCATGAATCCACGACCTACCAAGAAGAAGGTTATATGGTAACTTTTCTACCATAATATAAATAAGGGTGGGTACGGTAATGGGTCCAAGCTGAAAAGGTAATAATATTGTACCTAGAGCTTGTTGACCAACATTATCGAACCCACGAATTATAATAGAAGAAGCATTAATAGAAGATAGATCAATGTTAATTTTAGGCAATAGATCAATGCTACATACATTGAGTGCCAAACCAGCCTCAACGAGAGTATGTCTAATGCAAATTTTATTAATGCTAACAATAATCATTAAAGGGTCCACTTGCTTTTGTACTTCCGAAGGTGGGAGTTCTTGCAGATAGAATGTAATATTCAACAAATCTACATGAATATACGCCATCAACGCATTAGCACCCGTCGGCCTAGCGGAAGAAGGAAAGATGATCTTTTGCAAGGATTCCTAAAGCATACCTTGATAAACTAGAGCAACTGAAGCAAGTCCCATAGTGAGATCTTAGCAGGAGTAGCCCGAGGTTGCTCGACAAGATCACAATCACTGGGTGCTTTAGTTGTAGGTTTAGGTGTTTGAGGAATGCTCGGTTGTGTTGTGACCTTTTCACACATCACCCCATTCAAAATGTGGACCCCCTAATTTTTGCTCCATTCCCGTCTTTTGGCTTTGGTTTTCTCTCTCTCTCTCAGTGTCTCTCTTGTTTCTGTCTGCCTTTCTGGGGATGTTCCTGTCTTTGAGCTTAAACTTGAAATTTTGGCTAAGTCTGAGAATTAGGGTTTTGGATCTTCTGGTCAATTTGGGGTCAAAATTGAGTTGGCTAATTTAATTCTAACTATTACACCATGCTTAGAGCACTTTAAGCTATCTGCCTGCAGATTTTGAGCTAGATCTGACAACTTTCTATTTTTAGCAAGTATAACTTTCAGGAGCATATTTTAGGGTTTGCATGCAGAATTTTTTGATGCATGTCTAGAGAATATTTCTGGGTTTTCTAAGACCTACACAATGATATAACATGCAAGATGAGATGATAAATTTCAGCAATCTTGACTTCAAAGGCTAATTTTAGGGTTTGCATGCAAAATTTTACGATGCATGTCTGGAGAATATTTATGGGTTTTTTGAGACCTACACAGTGATATAACATGCAAGATGAGATGATAACTTTCAACAGTCTCGACTTTGGAGGCTAATTTTAGGGTTTGCATGTTGGATTCTTCAATGCATGTCTGGATATTCCTTGTGGTTTTTTCGGGAGCTTCGCAGTGATATAACATGCAAACTAGGATCAGGACCTTTTTGTGAAGTTGTCTTAAGAGGCTATTTTTAGGGTTTGCATGCAAGACTTTTCGGTGCATGTCAGCATATTCATCATGGGTTTTTCAAGAGCTACGCAACAAGGTAACATGTAGGCAAAATTGATCACTTTTCAGGAACTTACTATTTTTAGCCAGTGCCTGCATGCAGTCCAGTTTGTTGGGTTTTTCTAGGTTTTGTGAGATCTCTCGGGCTGCGTGACATGCAAATACATTAGGTAGATGATTGGTCACTTTTTTAGACATTTACTATTTCTAGTAGGACCACTCCAGTAGCTCCCCAGCACTTCGACATCACGAACAGGGCGACATGCAACAGGAACGGGGTCAAACGAAGATCATTTGAGCAACATGCAAGTCAGATTAGGGTTTCTAGCTTCAGGACCTAAAATGAAGGGTCAAACACCAAAATCTTTGAAAATTGATGCATCCCATTGCGATCAGTATCTTCCAAAGAATCCACTGGTAAAATTTGAAGGCAATCTGAGCACTTACTATTTATAGTAAGGCACTCCAGAAACATGCTATAAATAGCAAGTCAGCACAAAACACCAGTGTGAACAAGTTAGTCAACCCACGAGGACCCTATGGAACGAATTCCACGTCAAATAGAGTTGCGGAAGTCCTGAAATCAGCAGTTACTATAAATAGTAAATCACCTCCAGAAACAAGCTATAAATAGCAAGTCGACACAAGATGGAAATGTGAACGGATCAATTAGATCATGAGGATCCTATGGTGTAAATTTCAGATCAATTCAAGCTACAGAAGTATGAAAACTAGAGGCTTACTAAATATAGTAAACAAGGGGCGAGGAAGCCAGAAAAGTGACTAACTCATGAGAAATTCCTACTCCAGCCTCCAAATGTGCCATCATCAAGAAGGAAGCCTGAAAATGTCTAAGTCTGAGAAAGTTCCTTCACCCCCCCTCAAATGTGCCCAAGGTGAAGCTGGCTGAAGGATGGAAAAAATTTCAAGTGTTAAAATTCCTGCTTGACCCCTCAAATGCGCCCATGATAGAGTTAGATCAAGGATGAGAGAAAGTTTCTAAGTGTAGAAATTCCACCTCCCCAAGTGAAATGCGCCTAAGATGGAGGGAAGTAATGGTGAAGAAAAATGGCTAAGGCAAATAAAATTCCTCCACCACTAGCTAAATGCGCCCAAGTTGATGGGCTGGCATGGAAAATTTATCTAAGGCGTGAGAAAATTCCTCTAGACCCCCCTATATGCACCCATGCTTATGTTGACGATGGAATTTTTTCTAAGTGTTAAAATTTCTCCTCCCCTAGAGAAATACGCCCAACCTTGGGAAGGGATGATAAAATTTTCTAAGGCATGTATGAACTGGCAAAGAAGGAGTCAAAATGTGCCAACTTCATGAAGTTGAATAAAATTGTCCAAGGCAAGGCAAGAGGAAAAAAAAAAGCCTAGAGAGGAGGAATGAGGATAAACTTTGATGAAAATATTTTCTAAGGTATAAAATTCAAAAATTAAATGAACCCCTTCATTTGTAGACACATGAATTTGGCATTTTCTGAGGGGAATCTTCTTCTGGGTACTGGATATCTTTGACAAGGGATTGATTTTAAAATTTTCCACACCTTGCCAAGGATTTTAAGATGAAGATTTGTGATGGGCGCTTGAATAATGAAATTTCCTAAGGAAATTAAAAATTTTACTAAGGCAAGAAGGAAAAAGTGTTGTTAGAAATAAAATGCCTTGACTGGTGAAATTGAAGTTGAGTGCCTAGATGATTGTTGAACAATTTTTTCATGAAAATAATCTTCCCAAGCCAGAGATGGATAAAATCAAAGTGTTGATGCCTCAGCTGGTGAAACGCATTTCTCAAGGAAACCATTGAAGTTAATATTTTTAAAAGATGATTTTGAAATGCTAAAGTGAGGTACGCCTAGACCAGTGGAGATGAATCTTTTTGAAAATCTAGAAGGTCAAATATTTAAGACGCCAGATACCAAGTGTTACAGTTTCCTGAGGAGGGAAATTCGAATTCTTACAGCAGAGTAGTGGAAATTTAATAACTTAGCTAAAATTAGCTTCCTCTAGAATTCACCTTGGCTATATGAGTTGTGAAGTTTTGTTATTTTCTCCATCAACTAGCAAGGTCGACTTTGATGCTCTGAGGTGAAGAAGGTTGCAGTGTGAGGAAAGTTGAGGGTGAAGAAATTCGAAGTTGAGCTTTGAGGAGGGATAAATTCAAAGTTGAGAAGTTGCTGAAGTAAGCTTGGGTCGAATTTCTTCTAAGTGCTGGAGAGTGTATTGCTGCAAATAAATCTTCTAAGTGTTGAGAATTCAAAGTTGTTGCAAGAGGTGTTGAGGTTTGAAGTTGAAATTTAGTGCTAAAGCTTCTCATTTTCAAAAATTTGCTGGCAGCCCCAATGTGATTTTATTTTTCTAAGTTAAATTTCTAATGACTATCTTTTGTTTTTGCAGAATGGCTGAAGTAAGAGCAACTGGAAAGGAAAATAATGCTGAATCCAACAAGGAAAATGTGTCCAGACAAGCTGTGATCAAGAAGTTGAGCAAGTCTTTCCTACCGGAGTCAAAGTTCTCTTCGAAGCTGGGCAAGTTGAGTGACACAAATTTAGGCTCTTTCAATATGGAAGCTTTAAAAAGTCGAATGATGGGAATTGGAGGCCACCGTCCATCAATCACTTCGCACAATATTGTCAGAAGTGGACTTTATGCAGCTGCTGGTTTTGTGCCAGCAATTCAGTGTCTGGAGTTGATCATGGAGTGTGCTAACTATTACAACTCAGAGCGGAGGACTATCACTTCACCAGATGGAAAGTTGTTTTCCAATCTCACGCCAAGAGCCATTGGCGAAGCATTTGGAATTCCCTCACATGAGAAGATGATATACAAAACAAGAGAACGAGCTAAGCATATGTATGCTTCGACATTTGAAAGATGTGCTGATATGATAAACTCTCGTTGGATGAACAAGCCCAGGCCCACTCGTACGAAGTTGCCAAAACAGATAATCTCAGATGATCTGAAGCAGTAATATTGTGATTTGATTATGATGCTCAACAGAGTTGGAGGATGCCCCTAGGCGTTCATCTTTGAACCTTGGATGTTTTACTACATCAACCTTGTGTTGGAAGGAAAGGAGCATATTGACTGGGCAGTGATGATTAGTGATACTTTGCATGAACAACTCCAGAGTTTGAGGAGAACAAAGATGTTTTACATGAGCTCATATCTCATCTACATGTTGGCTCGTATGACAAAATACTGAGGGATATCATACAAGGAACCGATTGGATGCGGCTCTCAACAGTTCAAGATTCATGAGGCTTGTCCGTAGCTGCACTTGGCGAGCACATCTCACTACAAGAGAGTCAATGACACCTTCACCATGCACATAATGAGATCACTTCAACAAAGAACTCATCACAGGATATCAAAGGAGGCTCAGGAGCTGATAGAGAGGTACAGATGTTGGTTTATCCAATTTTTGAAATTCACTTACATTAGGCTGCAAGGGTTATCTTCATATCCTTACAGGTTGCCCAAATACCCTACGAACAACATATTGATGTTAGAAATATTTAGGCAACTCATTTCCTATGATAAGATTCAGAAGAAAAAGAAGAAAGGAGGACTTGACTTCCCGATCATCATGGGAAATTCAGATGAAGTGTGTCCTTCACTGCAGGAAGCCAAGGAAGCTGAAAATGAACTTCAATTTTTCCACCTTTCTTACCTCACCAATAGACGGTATTATGATCCCCATAGGAATATCAGATGGATACTGTTAGAGGAGTTCAGACATAAGGAAAATATTGAAGATTTCTAGGCTAGTGCGTTAGATGAAGTTGATGTAAGAAGAAGGATGTTTTCAAGACTACCTTTGAGCATGATTAGGGAGTGTGAGATTGTTCCAGTGTCGGAGTAGGTAGATGAGGATATGAACATTCTTCATCCAGATTATGAGACAGTGAGGGATACACCACTCCCACTTCCAGATTGGTCGAAGCTGGAGATTGCAGATTTGGATACACTTTGCATACTAGTCCTGACATTCACCAGAGGATGGGTTGAGAGGCATGTGAATAGGGTTAAGAGAAGGCCTGTTCCTCTTACTTATAACTTGATGGGAGATCATAGGTCACCAACTACTACAAAGAAGAAACAGGTTGCTCAGGCTCCAGAGTCACGAAGGAAAGAGCCAGTCCAGCTAGAGCCTCCAAGAGTTGAGGCGGCATTACCTACGCCATTGGAGACTCATTCTCCAAGTATACAAGAGGTTTTATTGTTTGTTGATTAGAGGAATATGTTGAATAAGGAACAAGAATTACAGGAGGAAAATCAGCCACCTCATCGGGAGTCTGTTGGCCAGAGTGTCAACGCACCTATTAGAGATAACCAACAGGAATAAGATTAAGAAACGACCATAGATACACACTTCCAGCATGAGCTTGAGGCGACATTAGAGGATGACACAGTTACAGGGTAGGAGGCCCAAGGTTTAGGAGATACTCAGCTTGTAGAAGTTGGTGAGCCTTGCCAGGATGAAGTTAGGGAGGAGGTTCATGAAGAAGAAGCAAGGAATGAGCAACCATTTATTATTTCAGATTTACAATAGGTAGTACCAGATTGGCTCAAAGATGAGATGAGGAGGAGCCCCGTTGAGGAAACTGACCAATGGTTGAGATGGAGGAATTCCTGGGAAGGATCAGTGCACCTCCAACAAAGAAGAGAGCTAGGAAGTTTTCAAAGATTTCAACAGATGAAGATGGCTCTCACACCCTTCATGTGGTTGTGCCAAGAATTGAGTGTGATCGAGATGAGGCTATTCCAAAAAATTATGTGATCACCACCATGGAGTTAGGTCGCCCCACGGGAGCACAGATAATTGAGGAGTGTGATAACTCCTACCAGGCACTCAAGGACAGGTTGCTCCAGACTGAAGGAAAATATAAGAAATTGAAGAGGGAGCACAAGACATTTATTGGTTACGTACAAAATTTGTCTCGTCCTTGTGGAAAAGAGAATTCGGCGATTGAGTTTTCAGCCGAGCTTCCCAAAGAGTCAATTAGCAGCTTGGAGGACTTGAGGAAGATGGCATAGGAGGTAGATAGGTGGGTTGTGAGTGTTCGTGCTGAGACAAAAAAGTTTATGGAGGACCTTGCTCATTCTTATCAGCAGGCTTCTAGCATTATGGCACAGATGGATGCAATTGATCAAGCTTGGGGTGATGCTCATATCTATCAGACCAAGGTTGTCCTTCTCTTAGAGGCTTTGATGTATACTCCCTTACAGACTTTGGTTGAGGGAGGCATGATACAAGAGGGTGATAGATATGACTTCACCAGCTAGTATTCTTCAGTTGTTACATGCCGAGGATTCTTTGATGCAACACAGGAAGATTCGACCAGAGTCAGAAAGGCCATGAGGAATATTATAGATGGAGTCCTGAACATGCTTGAGGCTATCTTTGCTAGGAGATTGACTTCAGAGGAGGTAATTATAGATAGTTTGAGGAGTGGATTGACGCCTTTCTTTTCAGAGGTGAAGACTTTCGTTCAAGATGACTTTGAGAACACCTCGAATTTCTTCAGCCTAATTCAGAATACCCAGGATGCCTTGACTGCTTGGAGGAAATCTTGCACTCGACATGGGCAGATGGTAACAATACTTGAGTTTCAACTTGATCATATCCCGCCTATTTTAGTTCAAGAAGTTGAAGCAGTACTGGCCAGGTTCATTGATTTCATAGCCAAGGAGAAGGAGAATGGAAATACCTTTCTAGATGATGACCTTCTGGTTTATTGTTAGTGGGCATTGATTGCCTTTTCTATTTTGGTGAGTGAGTGGGAATATTTTGACTCATTTATTGTACCACTCCTCATTCTGGAAGTTTTTAGGGTTAGGGCTTATGTGGCTTGATCCAGGCCCTCCATTTGATTGTAATATGAGCCGTCCATTGGACCTGACCAACTATAAAAGGGGCATCCCCCCTCATTTGTACCTCATTATATTAGAGATTAGATCAGAGAGAATAGCAGAGCATAGAGAGATAGCTTAGCATAGATTGATAGCATAGTTTGGAGAAGGAAAGTTTTTCCTTAGAGGGATTTGTAAGAAATTGTTGTGAACACTTTCATAATAAAAAGAGTTTTTCATTGATGATGATCTCTTCTTTTGTTGTGAGCAGCTAGCAAGGTTTCTTCGTCCTTCTAATTCAAGTAGAATCCTAAAGTAGAGAAAATTTTATTTCATGCAAGTAGATAGTAATCGTGGAATGTGATTTTCAATTTGAACAAGCTTTGTTTAGTCCATACCACTAGCAAGCTTACTGATGGTAGGTTTGCCTTGCGTGGTCAACTGGAAATTTGTGAACTTTACTTCGATTATGATTCACATGGTGGCATGCGTCATCGTGATGGTGTCTTTATGTTGAGTTGTGATTTGAAAACTTTCGGCTGCTCCTTGAAGATTGCACCAGTCCTGCGGAAGCTATCCGAAGTGAGGAAAAGCAGAGCTCAGTTGAAGTCTGTGAGAGTTGATTGCCACATCCCACTCTTAGATTAGTATTTAGCTTTCTAATCCCTATAGCCATTCAATTTAGTACATTTCTGGTTAGTTTAGAAAAAAAAGAGAGCTTTATAGACATACCTTTCGAGTCGAGTAAAGTCCCCTTTCACTTAGTTCACTGTTTGTTGTCGAACAATTACGTAAGTCCCCTTTGAGATTACCGAAAAATCACATCAAGCCAACTGAGATTATCCACTGCATAAAGGAACCTTGGAGTTGAATGCATGAACTTTCTTGCAATCTTAGCATGCAGAATACTTTGATCAAGAGAGGATAGAGTTGGAAACTTTATTCTGTGTTGGTGTGGTCATGAAAAACACATCAACAGGTTGTTTATTCATACTATTCTCATAAGTATGGGCTACCGCTCTATAAGAGGGAGCCTTAGAAATATCAGGAGAACCGCCATCAAATGGAACACCATCAATAGAAAAAATCCTTTTGAAAGAAGGACTAGCTGGAGTCATGTAAATGACGGGTCTCTTAGGCCTTTGAGGGGCAGCAGAGACATTGGTTACATTTACAAAATCATCACAACTAGTAGAATAATTTGAAGACATATTCTCAACATCAATCCAAATAGGATCAAATGTGGAATAATTATTTGAAGAAACATTCTCAACATTGATCATAGGAGAATCAAATGTGGAAGGAGGTACATCATGCACTAATGCATCATCTCTAGAGGAGAGTGCATCAGAACAAAGGTGAGATTCACCATTAAAAAATGCAACATCTCTAGAAGAAAGCGCATTGGAATCAAAGTGAGATTCATCATTCACAAATGCATCATCTCTAAAAGAGAGTGCATTGAAATGAAGAGAAGGTAGAGTAACATTAAGAAAGGTATCTATAATTTCATCTTCTTGCAACAAAATATCCTCCAAAGCAAGAGGACTTTCGTGAGAAGGATCAAAGATACCAAGTGACATAGGTAAAGCCAAGTCACCGTCACATGCATGAAATGGAACATCATTAACATTTTGAACAAAATTAGATATTGAACTAATAAAAGAAGATATTAAATCCATTACAATTTTTTTGATATTTTCTATGTTCTAGTAATTTGTATTTACAGAGGTCTTTGGAGTGGAATTTTAGGTCGGAACTTGCATCGGTCCCTAAAATTCTATTGCCAAAGGCACTAGTATTTTAGGAACTAAACCAGTTCTTTAGGAGACCTTTCCAATGGTTCTGAATTTCGAGCACCGAGTCAAAATTTATGACCCCACCAAGTAGGGGTAAATAAATTCCTAGTTTTTTGAAAAATACCCACTTCACGTCGGGTTCACCAAAATGTAGAAGAGGGGGATTTGCTACTCATGAGTTCTCTTAATTCAAAGAGCCTCATGGGGCGAACTGCCCTAAACTACCTCAAGAACAATGACGAGAGTTCTAGAATCTAAAAGAGTAGGTCACAAAGATTCTTTGTACAAACTAACAAGCTCTCGGCCAAAGGATGACAATGCGGGAAACAAATGACAATGTAACACGTTGGCATCTCGTACAGACCAAAAAGCGAGAATATCATAGAGAACACAAAGTGGCTACTTCTACTTTGATTGCTTAGAACTTACAAAATGGGATAAAGCAACATAATGTAATAGAACTAAAATAAAATGAAGTAGAACTGATAAAGATAAGAAGAAGAAAGGAAATACTTACAACCGCGTGAGTGATGAATCCTCCAATAAGTGGTTGTCTTCAAAACCTGCGTCTGTAAGATATCTAGAGAAAGGGTTAGGGCTATATAGGGGTTTGCCTCAGTCAAACCCTCGTTTTGGTGTTCCCACCTCCACAAATAGCCAAGAAGATAGAGAAAGAGAGAAATGAACAAAGCGTGTGGTGAAAGAAAAACCCACTCAGGAGTAGAACTCACACCACCAAGTGTCAGTGATAAAAGCAAACCTCACTCGAGGAGAACCCGTATCACAAAAGAGGTGATAAAAGCAATCCCCACTCAAGGAGGAGAACCTGTATCACGAAGTAAATGTGAAATAGATAAGGGATATGGAATCCCAAGATGCTCACAAGCATGAAGCAAGGGAAATAGAGTTGCAAAGAGTATTGTAAAGGAAGCTTGAGAGAACTTGAAGTTGCTACAACAAGCTATATGAAGCTATGCAAGCAAAAGTGGGAGAGTAGAAGGCTGGAGCCAAAGTAAGAGAGAAGCTAGAAGTAGAAGAGTGGAGCTAGAAATGGAGGAAGAGTTACAAATGAAATGAAAGGACATCTTTTAAAGAGAGAAAAGAAGCAAAAGGAAGCTTCCAGGGCAGTTACAAAGCATCTCGAGCCGTTACCATCGACTAAAGGAGGTGACAAGTGGAAAGCATGCTCGAAAACGGTCGTTTGAGCATTGAAACGTCGCAAGATGCTAGTGCGGTGTTAGTTCACAATTTTTTCACCTAACTCTATATTCTAACGCCCATGGAGATGACAAATGTAAACAACAGTTGAATCAAATATAATGATATTCTATTATGATTCTCTACTTTTAAACAAGGTGGCAACTACCTTATTTGATATGCAATGAATTCAAATCTCTGTTGCTTTTAACCAGAAAGCTTTGAAAGGTGTATTCAAACAATATCAATTTCAACAATAATAATTGTAAAACTTTCCAAATATACCATAAAATGCTCATTCACAAATCAACATTTCACAGCAAGAAATTCCATACCGATAACCATTTAAATATAAACATACATTGATGACATATCCATAGAAACAAAATAAGATTATGCACTGTAATTCAAAGATTATATCTGCATAATTCACCATAGCATATTCATATCGAAAGAAAAATATTTTTAAAGAAACTATCTATCTTTCTTCTGAGAAAATCAAAGTTTTCCCCAAAAAGAGAGAGAGATCAATCTCCCTGCCCCACACTATTTAAAGTCTTGAAAATAAGTTTCAAATAACGGTTTCTTGAAGACAACCGTTTAAACATAACTTAAAATAAAGTCTTTTTACAGATAATTAAAAAGAAAAAGAGCTAAATTAAGTTGATGCTAAAAATAGATAAGCATCATTCTCTAATGGCTTCACCCTCTTCATCTTCAACCTTCACTATTTTCTCAGTTTCCAGTGAATTTTCCTTTTCCCTCTTCCTTGCTCTATATTTGCGGTACTTGGAAATGACTGCATTAATATTCTTGCCACCTGGAGTAGTAGTTATTTGTAACCGGTTCTTCCATTTGTTTTAGTTTTTCTCAGCATCAGTTACTGTTTGATCCATTTCGTCCTGTGTTGTTTTGTAGGACTTCAAATAGACTTCCATTCTATCGAGCTTAGAGAAAGATTCCCAAGTAGCCGTGGATGCTTCAGATATTTCCTCTTTAAACATTTCTTTGAATTTCACAACAATTTCATTGAATTCCAAAATTTTCTCTCCAAACTCATCCATGATATCTACACCCAAGTTATGACATTTTCTCTTATTTCAACCAGTATGTCCAAATATTGTCCCATTATGATATTAGTCTCCTTGACGAGGTTATCATATATGTCCAATCGCCATTCCAAATAATTAGCCCAATTTGGATCGAATTCTTTGGGATCATTCACAATTTTCTCTCCAATCAATATAATTGGATCTAGATTAACCAAATCTGTAACTTCCTTGGACAATACAAAAAGAGTATTTTGTTCTTTTCTCATATACTGTAGTTCTGCTAATAATTCCTTTCTTCTTGAACTAATTTTAGAATAGAAAGGAACAATCTCACTGAGGTATACTAAAGCATTATGGAAAATCATCTCCATCCATTCATTGGCACCTTTTGAATAGACCATACTCCTTTTAACCTATTGCAGCGTTTTAGAATCAACGCTCTCAATACGAGAGCTAGTGCTTTCTTCAACAACAAGAGTAGCAATTAAAGACGAAATAAACTAGTTGAGAGCTAGTACTTGAGATTGCAATTGAATGTCTTCTTTCCTTAGACCCTTAGCACGTTTGATTAGAGTATCCACAAAGAACCCAACATGGTAGACATCTCCTTCAAAGGTAGCAGGTCCCATATCCGTGACATGAGTGATCTTATAATCATTTGTAGTGATTTCATTTTCATTCAGATCTCCTATTGGGTCTGCCACTTCCAGCAATTGGTGTCCTGAGACCTCATCATTTATTATCCTAGACATTTTCCTAGCCTTTTTAGGCTTAGCAGAACTCTAAAGAAGTTTGGCTATGGTATCAACTTCTACCACAGCAGAAGGAATTGATTTTCTTTTCTTTTCCACTACCTTTTTCAACCAACCTAGAGATGTTGTAGTTGCGTTGTCACTTGTACTTCTGACAATAAGCAATTGTTGTTTGTGAGGAGTATTATCCGGGTTTTTAGATGGGATGGGTACATCTTCAGAAAAAAGAAGAAAGAATAATATCATCAGTAATATTTTGGAAAATATTCCCAAAATCTGCAGATGCGAGTTGATCCTGATCCACATTTTTCTTAGGGGAAGAGGAGGGTGAATTATGCTCACAGGTGGACTTCAGTTTGGTCACCTCCTCCGGTTTTTCTCTGTCTCCCCCTGACTACGAATTTGATCCAGAAGATTTAGCTGCAAGTCTTCCTGTTGAAGGGGTGACATTCGAAGTCTGAGTTGATGACCTCGTCTCCTTTCCACCTGAAGGTTTTGAACCATGGGTAGAACCCGCGCACTGCTTCCATTTACCAGCTAGCCAATCCTAGGTTTTCTCAACAACTAAAACTGAGTGCTCATGAACATCAAAGCATTCTTTCTTACTCCAATCAACACATATGGAAAATTTTGATAAAATAGTATCATAATCAGGATGGAGAATCATTGAATCTTCACATACATTTTCTAGGATGCATAGAGGCAACTCGAAATCCTGAATCTGTTTAAGAGTTAACCTCATATTGCTTCTTCTAAAAACTTCAAATTCATTAACACAATCTTCCCAGTAATCTTTAATATGTGGAACATGCACATAGGAGCTCCCACCATGACAGTTTTGTCTGATGTAACCTTTACTATCAAAATTGGTTCTCTCAAAACAACTAGGAAAATTGAATTGTTTCAAGGCCTCATAGATAGGCCTATTTGGCAACCTGATTACTTTTGCATGTGAAAGAAGAAAATACCAAAGGGAACGAATACCCTTTCTTACTCATTTTCAAATATTTAACCTTTACCTCAGCCATCTGTCTGCAGATTTCTAGAAACACGATAAGGTCATCTGGGTATTTGGGCAACTTCAATGGAGCGCCTTCAAATTCACTAATTCTTAAATAAGAAAATTTATCAAACTGAATGTAAAAGCTCCCATATCTCATTATCAAGGACATAGAGTCCGGAGAGAAGTGCACTTCTAATTTCCCTTCTAGCCTCTTGGCAATATCCATTAAGAAGACATCAATGACACAGCGGTAATTTTCCATTCCAAACCGCTTGGTGAGTTGCGAAACACATTTGTATATAGGCATGCCCGGTACCGGGGCATCCTGCATTTCCAACCCTAACCAAACATTTTTCTGACTGGCAACAAGATATATCAAGTAGGAGCACATGTGAAAAGTAGCACACTTATGATAATTTAGCAATTGCTCTTTCAAATGATGACATAATTTCACCCTAATCAATAAAAACATCCTCACAAATTTTCAAAATAAATAAACACATCCAGTTCTCAAAGCTCTTAGAGTCCCCATTACCAACAACCCGATGCAATAGAGTAATGGCATTGAGAATTTCATCTTTAAAATGTGTCTTTTTAAGCTTAGGGGGTAATTGGGACTTACCTTTCCTTTCGAACTTTAACCAAGTTTTAGCCATTGAATTTTTGCAGCAATCTTCTTTTTCTTTGAAAAATTCATCAACAATTGCAACAGACATTTTCTCAAATGGTAGGTCTACTAGGAGGCCAAGAGCTAGAGACACAACTTTAGGAGTAACCTTGAGAACTAATGACCTGTCCACTGCTCTAATTTCTTGCGTTTCAGGAACATACCTCTTTGCACAGGCGACCACAAGTTCGAAACAATCTACCGCTTCAGGTATTCCACCAACATTGGCCAAACCGCTCACCACAAGCCTCTCATTCAATGCGAAAACTCCTTCGCTCTCCAAGTGCTCCCACAATTCTTTCAAATCCAGAGGTTTGATGTCTGTGTCTCTCACATTCAACAGGCGGTTTCCTATAGCAGTCTGCATAAGTTCTCAACTTTCGGGGAGATAAACGTGCTGAAATAATGAGAGAGATGAGTACGAAATACAATATGCAAATATAAGTGCAAATCTCCCACCACCTCCCATTTAAGTTGACATCACATCTACATGTACCGTATTTATGAAATACTCAATTCCCAATTTTTGAAAGAAGGAAATTTCTTTAAAAGAGGCACGCTTTTCAATATGATTTGACATCTCAAGGTTGTACGACACCTTGAAATGAGCGAAAAAGGAGTCATGTCACCAGGTCGCTTGGATTGGTAACTTGGTAACCAAAATCTAGAGTTGACAGGTTATGATAACCTCCGACTCCACGACTTGATTGAAGATGGCACAGGGGTGGGCTATGACAAGACTTAAGTTGCTAACACATAAAGTCACGAAACTTGGTAAAATGACGACTAGGTTACGAACTCAAAGAAAATGGCAACATGAGTTACATAACTTAGGAAACCTATGACAAAGGTTTCAAAAACTGGGAAACTGGTGACCTCAAGAGATAAACTCTAGGTAAAAGACTTATAAAATAATAAGGACTTCAAAGAGGGTAAATAGGGAAAACAAAGTCCGTGGCCTAAAAATTTTAGAACATGAGTAACACGCAACACGTAGATGTCCGCGTGGTGTGCTAATGGCCGAACATGTCACGCTACAAAATGACAAGAATGGGAAAAGTACATGGTTTGATGCAAGCTAACATGCGAGGGTAGCTGCTGAAAAGGGGTGCTGGAGCATCTTGAGAAGGGAAAATGACTGATGTAGGGGCTAAAATGAGCCTACTCAAGATGCTAAGGGAATGGACACTAAAGTGGATGCAAGAATGTATGTGAAATTGCGAGGGGTGCAGTTTTATGCCTATACACTTCCTATTTCAGTGAGATCTTGAGAATATTAACACTTGAGATTCCTTATGATGATGACACAATGAAAGAGGTAGTACAATTGATGGTGGGAAGTTTCCAGGATCTTAGTGATATCAAAATTCTTCACTTTTCTAGAAGGCTTGCAATACTCAAAACACTCACAAATATCAAATTGTGCAACCTTATGCTAGATTTGGAAATACATGATGTGATCCACAACATGTTTCACCATTTCCTTGCTACAATTTGAGAACATAATGACGATATTATTTTAGTCATGCAAACTATCATGGTTCTCACTATCAATGAGAGTGATGATGTGTCTCAGTCTCTTTTTCCTATCCTATTTGTCAACAAAGAGAAGGGGAATCATGGAATCCTATCATTTAATGAGAAATTAGCTCAAAGGGTGATTAACCGGTGTGTAAAGAAGCTAAAACATTTCATGGATAATGAGGAGTTTATAACATAACATTCAAATGGAGATGGTGCCTTGACTTATAACTATGTGATAGAGCCTCAAGGTGATTCTTTGGACATGCATGCAACTACTATGGATGCGATTGTGCATGAAGGAAATGACTCAAAAAAAACCTTGGACCTATTTCGAATTCATCTAATGGTAATTCTAATTCTAATGACTTCCTTGACGATTCTAATGGAGCAGTTGATTGTTGAGTTCACTAATGTAATTTCAAATGAAGGGCATGGTGTTGATTCTGAGCAAAGACATAGTGGACTTGCTAATTTAGATCCCCAATCTAATGTTGAACATTTTCATCAAAATGGTAAAGAAGAGGTTTATGAGATTTGGGACAACTATGGAGACATTAGTGACAAATATGCAAGAAGTTTTGATTTTTGTATGCACTTCCAAGAACTTGAAATTCATGAGGAAAGTTGGAAGAATAAATTTGTGGTGTCTGTTGAAAATGAATTGCAAGTTTTATCTAGATTGAATAGTACACATAGGCATGTGGAAAACATAATTCAAAATGCACCAAGAGGGAAAAACGAGCTTAATATTGCCCTTGCTAATTTGCAAACAATGAAGAACACTATGGAAGAAATTAAAACAACCTACTTGCAAATGATCCATAACAAAGATATGGCTGCCAAGATTGCTGCGAGGCATTAAATTTATTCAATGAAACCAAGACTAAGGTCGATGAGCTTACATTGGGGCTTAGTGCAACTAAGGATTCCTTGAAGAATGTTCAAATGTCTCTACTAGAAGAAAAAAATTAGATCTTGGTTGTTGAAGAGAATAGGGAAAGGGAAATTGTGATCAAACAAGTAGGGGAAGGAACTTGATTGCATTCATGAGGAGTTTGATTTATTACATTGTCCCAAGGAATCAGAAAATGGGAGTTTAGACTAGCAAGAGGATTGGTTTGAGCATGATGATAATCTTCAATTGATTTGTAACCCACTACCTGGGATGAGTGTTCATTTGACATTTTCCAATCCACTCTCTGTGTTGGATGATGGAGATCTTTCTTATTTCAGTGAGGAGATTGGAGTTGAACATAGGATTTGAGATCCAGGTAAAGTTTCCAGCAATGAGATGTTGAGTCAGGATTGGAGTGGTAGGCAAAAATTTTGAGTGGTTACCGTTGTCCACACACGAGACTTTAGTTCTTGCCACATATATGTGTTTGTATGAATTTCCATCCCTATAATGGAATGTTTTATGGTTTGGTAGGGATGATCTAGTTATATGAGATGACTTTTTAGCTACTTCCATACCCAAGACTCTTATGTTTTCAGAGTGATTTCATATTAATTATTGTTGCCCTTGCCTTTCCACACTGTGGATAGTGATTTCAATCTATGGAAAAATAAATTTTGAGCTCTGACAAGCTCTGATAGTGAGTTGGGTGTGTTGGTGTGTTTGGAACTATTCCATTAACATGTTTTTGGTTGGTGATGACAAAGGCATCCCCTAATTGGAAAATTTCATAGTTGTGACAGTGATTGGTTTGTCACATTTTTGGGAAGTCATGAGGGGATATGCTGAGACTTATTCTTTATGGTTGAGCAAATTTTATTTTTTGATGCCTAAGATTGAGTTTGGCAGTGAATTTGTAGACATCAACTTCACTGAGATGCCTTGGCAGGATATGATTCATGGTAATGGATTCAACCCTTTTAGGTATTTCAACTTGGGTTTTGATGATGATTACTTTTGGGGGTTTTAGGAGAGGAGAATGCAAATTAGGCACAATGGTCAGGTAGATATGATTAGAGTGGTTGATGGCTATGATTGCAAGACAAAAAAATTCCAAACTATTCTAGAATGATAGTAGACCAACCGTATATATCAATCTGGAATTGTAAAACATAGACCTACAGATAATAGTTTATCCAAAAACACACATAAAACTAATCTCCACTATTATGCTAAAGGACGGAGTTGAAGTTTAAGAGCAACAATTATTTGTATATGCCATAAAGAGCATTTACTCTGCAAAAGAAATGAGAGATATTTAAACGATCATCAGCTTCTTTACATTCTCACCTGGACGCCTTCTCAACAATTCTCAATTACCACATTGGACTTGAAGGGAGGTAGCGTTATATAGAGAAAATAAAAAAATATCAAAGGTTTAAACTGCGCAGCTCCTCATGACTTGGCGTTCATCGGATGTAATCCATTCTAGAATAGGTCGAAAATCTTCTTCTTTTTCCTTGTAGTTTTCTATTCTTTTTCTTGAACACCGCCTGCGCCAACCTCCCAACTATCCTTGCTTCTAACTGAATTATGTCTCTCTTCTCTTTCTACGCAGGCTACCTTGACTATCCCCAATTTTCCACGTTGAGAGGGAAATCTATTTTCAAAATTGAAAAATGATATCTTCTTTTTCCTACGCCCCTCCCATTCACTTCCACGCTATGGTTTTGGCAACTGGCTTACAACTGAAACGTGTAACTGATTGGAAAAATAAGTGGGTCCATCGAGGCTTTAAATTTTATTGCATATATCATATGTCTTCCCCATGTGAATGAGTAACTGTCTATGTGTTAAGTTCCAAATTTCTT
This sequence comes from Sequoia sempervirens, assembly GCA_007258455.2. Taxonomy (NCBI): domain Eukaryota; kingdom Viridiplantae; phylum Streptophyta; class Pinopsida; order Cupressales; family Cupressaceae; genus Sequoia; species Sequoia sempervirens. The sequence goes on from VDFB02251679.1 coordinate 154,456, forward strand.
TCCAAAGAAAACCACGCTTCCATAACACTTAACAAACTCAAGCAAAAATCAGAAAAACCAAAAAAAAACCACACCAAACCGGAAATTAAAGTAAACCAAAAATGTGATGATGCTCCTGCATCAATGGTGCAGCGTAAGCATGGTAGTTCCTTTCCGAGACTAACTTGTAACCCTAGCATTACATTGTTTAGCAGTTCAACCGTTGAGGATGAGGGAGCTAGTGTTGGCTTACTAGAGTTTACTTCTATGGTATTTTAGTTTGGTTCTTTTGAAGAGCAGTTTCTTGAAATGATGATTGAGTTTGTGCAATATTTGATTGCTCTTCTTACAAGAGGTTTCGTGGAAGTTTTTGTTTTAGGCATTTTGCAGGACAATGTCTTCAGTAGATGGTGCTACAAATCTCCTAGGTTGACTTGGGACCTTGGGATCATACTTAGTTTCAGCTTGGATCTATCAGATGATTGTTAGATTGTTTTTTCATTACGTGAGGACAAGCAATCTTTGGGAAGGGCAGACTGTAATGTCCCCTTCCAATTGATGGCTAAGATATTTTATTGGTTTATTTCACTCCGGTAAACCAATAATTAAATTAAGGGAATTAACTATTGATTGATTAGTATTATTCTTTCAAAACAAATATAATGAATAATATTAATTAATTAATATTATATAAAGTGACTAAAGTGGGACTTAAATATTATAAAGTCACTATTTCCCTCGGAAAGTTAATATTCAAATATTTGTGAGCATTTATTTCATGGGCCCCTACATAAGGGGCACTTGGGAATGAATTAATCATCATTGGAGTTTAATTAAATTATTTTCCTGAGAGCTTTCGAGCTTGAGGTTTCGGGGTTTTGACGGTGAAACGAATCCACCCTAGCCATTGGAGTTTGTGCGAATTTGGGAGTCTCCTCCAAAGACAAATTTGTAGAAGTTTCATTTGTCCAACCAGATCGAGTACACAGAGGAAATATCCTGACATCATGGTTGGCTGATGCAATACTTACCCAGAGGTTATTATCAGTGCATGATCGACTATCTCTTATTTCAGCGATTCATATTATTGTAGGAATTTACATATTATTATGGGTGATTCATATTATTATTACTGGTGACCTATATCATCACTAGCAGTTGATCATGTATCTCTAATCGCTCAAAACAAGGTACTTGCAATTCCAAATCGTATATATGTTGGAGGCCGATATATATTTCCTGAGATCACAATATTCTATAGTCGTCCATTTTGTGTTCAGTACTGATCGAAGACCTTAGAAAGGCTAACATCCTTGTTGTCGGCAACCGCAGAGGATAAAGAGTTGATATATCAACATATTTGAATATTACAAAGGCTAGGCGAATATATTATGGCTGTGATAATTATCGTGTTGATCGATACCTTTGCCAACATATTTAATTAATTAAATCTGCACGATTGATGGAGGACAAGAGTTCTACATCCAATCTCCTTTTATTGATCGATTATCTCTGCATATTTTTTATAATTTATTGAGGAACAATGCTTGTCTTATTCTAGCGCTGTCGTAAGGTATGGTATCGGGCCTTATGATCAGCTGTCAAGCTTGTCTCATTTGCAGTTTGTAAATGTATTAATATCGCCACCTTCAAAGGTTCGGGGTCAGTTTGGAGTCATTGGGTATTGCAAGTGTGGCATCCTTGGATGGGGTATGTATTGGTAATAATTAGTGTTGGAAAACATCATATGGTAGGAGTTCAGATATCTACTTTGCCAGCCGCAACTCTTTACAAACTTGCTATTTAAGGAATCACATCTTCGCATTTGCCAGCCGAATCATAGAAGGGGAGGTGCTATATTATTTGAGGAAGGGATTGATACTTTACAGAGGTCAATACACTTATTGTTATTATTTTGTATCCTTTGTATATTACAAAGGAACTCAAATATGGAATATGCAAACTGGTATCTTAGTATTGAATACCAATCTTTGAAATTTACACGAATAGATTTATATTCTTTCATGATTTGTATATGTTTCATTTGTCATTATCTTTCTTTTCTAAATAGAGTTTTTTGAATATAGCTTGAAATGGAATTCATTTGGCAATTCAAAGGTCACAATAATATATACATTACCATTTGAAATCTGAGAGCTAAACATAAGCACAATCTGATGATAACTAATGACAACAAGTTGGCATTGTCGTAAATTGTAAAAACCTATCTAGTCGAGTGTGGGTCTTTACACAAATTTGAGTTTTGATATAGGATTGAGATGGTCACACTTTCCGTCATAGAAGTTGTATTTCTAATGGATTGAAGATGTGGCATCCCAATTATGGGTAGAGCATTACACTCCATAAGTCATAGAAACAAACAAGAAGTAGTGAGCAAGCAAAGTTTTGGCATGTCCACTATTTACGTGACACTAGTTTTAGACTCAACACTTACCTCTATAGAGTAAGGGTAACAAAAGACCCTCTCAATAAAAAAAAAATACCTCCATTTGCCATTGTTTTTATTAGCATTTAGTATTGGACACAAGTCAAAGATGTTGTTAATTTAGTTTTTGTCTTTGTCAAATATTTTTTCCATATGCTTCCCTCATCTTCTTTTGCTTAAGAAGGATATTGGTATTGCAATCTATCTCTATATCTACCTACATCTTCTTTTTCTTAAGAGGGAGAATGGTGTTGCAATTAGGTATGACATCCTAGAACCTTCCCCCAAGTCATCTGGTAGATTTATCCAAGGCCTTTCTTAATATGATGATTGACTTCTATGTTACTTTAACCAAAGTAACTTAGATGGCATTTGTTGCATGGTTTTGAATCTCTCAATTAATACTAGACACATTCTCATAAAAGCTAGACACTAACCTTTAAACTACTAATGAGGAAAACATTAATAGGCTTGTTCCTTTACATGAAGAGACAACATCATATCTTCAATTTCCCATTTGGAGGAAGGTTGACAATATAGTCAAGCTTTAATAAATTCAATTTCTATAATGGTGAGGTTTAACTGTGTAAGTTCTACTTATTGTTTTTGATACTGATAAAAATGGGTTTTGAAAGGACTTGAACTCTTTTACAACAAAACAACCATTAAGCGAATGAAACTAGTACCACGAAATATGGGACAAATTAAACCACCCATCAAAATGAAACAAAGGTAGACAAAAATGCAGTGAAGCTACCAAGCACAATAGCCAAAAAAGCCAACAAGGATCCCCAAGATAAAACGTAGACAATGCTAGAATCAACTCTATTCAATCTCACACCTTTTTTATCTAGTGATATTGAGAGATTTGAGAAGACCTTTCTTCTGTCTTTGTACAATAGTCCAAGAAATACTATCGTCCATGTCCTCGAAGCAAGAAGAAGCAAGGGGGCATTCCTCCAATGTGTGTAGGAGTGATGGAAAGTCAAGGTATAGTGGCCAAACAATGAGCAACCACTACATGGGTATATTGAAGTAGAGCCACAATCGTAGTAGATTGAGTAATCAAAGAAAAATGTGATTGAGACTCACCAATAAGAGTCGATGGGGCAATAGGGATGGGACTCGTTGGAATTGTACAATTTGTGTGAGAACCAACATCCATATAAGACACATCATCTTGAGAGGAACCAATAGACAAAGTCGAAGGCATGCATAGTTAAGTGATCTTCACAAGCATTCTTCCACCACATCACCACACCTTTGTACATGGAGAATGGGTACTCAACAATTGGGTGGCCAATAGAAAAGCATCACCTACATCAAAAGGGAAGGCCCTCATAATCAAGTTATTAAGTCTAAGGCCTATCGCCCACCATCAAAACCACATCCCCATGAAGAGACTTGGATATGCCAATATCCACCAAAATAAGAGCAAAAGTTGGGTGACCCGTGTATGAAGTGGTAGACTCAACTTTCAAGAAGCAAACAATAGAGTTGCCTATGGATTCCTAACAGGAATCTTCCCAAAATTGAAGAGGAAGATGCAGTAGGTGAACCCACACTGGTTTAACATTGAGTGGTTCTGAAAGGGGGTTGAAGGAAGGAGTCCAAGACTTGGAAAAAAGAGAGTGCTCTCCCTACATCCACAACTCAACATCAAGCACCAAATCCCTATCCTTAGACCAATCAAAACACACAATGAAGAAACTCCTAGCAAACAAAAGAGCTAAATCTTGCCCACGATGATAGGCCTTCAAAAATCTAAGACCCAATTATGTAGATCAAGAAGAGGAGGTCAAAAATTGTTGAAACTACAAACCAAGCCCTTGCACAAATACAAATCTTCATTTCTGATCATATCTTGTCCATAAATCATCATCGGGGAGGATTTAGCACAAGGGAGAGGCAGTAATTTTTCATGTAAAGGGCGAGCAACACCTACAATGTTCGCATAGTAATGCTAACCGCCATCACCAATAGATGCACCTTTCACATTTCCAGCAAGAAGATAGTCCAAAGGAACAACTTTGAAACAATGGCCACAACAACTGCACCTTTGTCCCCAAGATAGGCTAAGTGGGAGGATTACTAGTAGCGGGTCAACAAACTTTAAGCTTAAAGACTTTACTTGTATAAGTGGTCTTTGAAACTTAAGTAAATTTGGTTGTTGGACTTAGTTGTAGCACTTGCACTTATATGGGATGTTTTCATATAAGCTATTGGATGTTCCTAAACGAGACACATCATTCAAAGCTTAAAATTGTTTGTCACTTGCCACTCAAGTCTCAACTTATCCACATACTTGTAAAGTTGACTCTAGTTTTACATTGTAAGACATAGTGCCCAATGTTAACCATAGGTCCTTTGGTCATAGAAGGAGCCTGATCCATTATGGGGATTCATAGGTAATCCCTTATGTTGGTTTAAGCCTATTTCCTAGTATTTCATGAGATATGGTTCTAGTTCAAAATAGTCTCCAGCTTCTTTGTATGCAAAGAATCCCCTTTGATAGTATCCATATTTTGTCTCATGGTCATCTCATTTCACATTATATATTCTCTAAGCTACTTGAAATGTAATTCAAGGGATTTACGAATGGGGAATCTTTCCTTGAAAGAACATATGCATCTTTCAGCCTTGTTTTTCATCAAGATGACATTAGAAGGTGTTTCATCCAGTTCTAGTGGTACCTTCATTCTGGATTTTTACACTTCTTCCTTAGACCACCGTAGTTAGTTTTGTATGCTACTATAAGTAGTATTAAAATAATATTTATTAATTAATTTATTAATGCTCAATATAGTGTAATATTGTAGATTAGATCCTGTATTCGATCTTCTTTCATTTTTTTTAGAAACTTGTCATTCTTGTAAATATTTGTACACTATATAGAGATTTCATCTCTAATGTAAATATCAGTCAATTTTTTACCATCTTGTTTTTCTTAATATGGTATCAGAGCGGGAAAGGTTCTAGCACCATTCCTGATTTTTAAGAAGATTTTGAAAATCGCTTCTATTCCTTTTGTGATCACGTGGTTTTCTTTTGAGTAATCTTCTTTTACAAAAATCGTACTAGTTTTTTGGGCATCAAATCTTCTCTATACAGGATTTTTCTGGCATCAAAAATCGCAATCTCTTTATTGAGGTTTTGGTACGCTTTTTTTTTAGGAACTATGCGTCCTTTCCTCGTGATCTCTTTGGTCATGATTTTTCTAGGACCTTTCTTCTCGTGTTTTCTCTGCAAATCGTGTTCTTTGGGTGTCTCTGAATCGAGCAACTTTTTGTGCGTTTTTACATGATTTTCTATTGCGCGATGTCATTTCTAGGCGATTGAAAATCTGTGCAAATTGCATCTCTCATTTTCCCTTCTCATGCGATTTGAGGGTGCTATATTTTTGTGTTTCAAAAACATGTTTTTGTGGAGTCTTTCTATGTCTTCTAGCCTCAAATTTGAAGATTCTTTAGTTGTGATTTTTACCCATTATGGGTTGATTTTTCACCTATTTTTGGCATCATATTTTTGCTCATTTTTTGACACGATTTTTTGAAAATCATGGGCAAAATTTGTTTTTGGGTGCAACGGCTAGGGTTTTTGAAAAACCCTCTGTTTTCCAAGTTGATTTTTTTTCTGATCATAGATTCTTTTTGGGGTTTTCAAGAAGATTTTTGGGTAGTCGTCATAATTTTTGGGTGCCTCGTAATCTGTGCATTGGGATTTGTGCCAACAGTTTACCTCATTTTTTGTGCTTGAAACTATCTCAATTTTTTGGGATTGGTGCAATATGTTTTATTGCCTCTTCTACTTGCCTTGTTTTTTGTGCCTCGAAAAGCATGCAAGATGGTGAGTTTGACCAATATAATGTTGGAAGGCAGTCAACGATTCACGACAAAAATTACATCACCTAGAAGCAGTGAATGATGACCATCTCTGAATATCATTACCTTGATCAAATTGTTCTAGGCAATACTACTCGTCCCACATCGTCAAGTAAAGACTAGGAGAAGTTTGATGAGCAAAATCATGAAGCAATGATGCTCATTAAACTTTTAGTTACTAATGATCACCTTCCACATGTTCCATCTGGAAAATTAGCTGCTGAGATTTGGGAGCAGTTGAAAACCTTACATGAGACCTCTGACAAGAGCCGTGCATTCTTTTTAAAGAACTAGTTGTTCTCCATCATGATGGATGAGAGAATGTCCTTATAGGAGCATCTGACAAAGATTCAAGACATCCATGATCAGTTGGAGGCAATTGGTCGGAAGATGCAGGAAGAAGACATGGTAGTTATGACCTTGAAAAGTCTATCGAAGTCTGATGAGCACTTTATTGAAACCCTCAACATTACATCGACTAATGTTGATTTGAAGTTTTCGGAGCTTTGTACCATCTTCTTGCAGCAGAAACACTAGAAACAATAATTTGGTAGTAGTGCCTCATTGTCCCCTATAGAACAAGCTTTTGCAGCTAAGTCTCAACCTAAGAATAAAGGGAAAGGTCAACCTTCACAACAAAAAGGCTCAGGTCAACCTCAGGGAAACCCTATAGTCATATGAAGAAGGATTGTCATTAGTGTTTGGCTTCTGAATAGAAGAAGCAGGGAGGGTCTCAACTAAAATCCAATGTTGCCGAGTACATTGAGCAGAAGGAATCTGCCTTTTACACATTTATGGCTAAAAGACCGATAGATCATGTGAAGTCCTCTACCTGGTACATTGATTCATGTGCTTCGTGACACTTCACCCATCGACGAGATTGGTTCACAGACTTCTCTCCCTTCAATGACTCAGTTATTTTTGGAGGAGGTAAAGAGTATACCATTGTCCGTAAGGGCACTGTTCAGATTCAATCTGGTGGGAGGAATCTAATATTCCTCAATGTATACTATGTTCTTGTCATGGAACTAAACCTTCTCTCTGTCAATTAGATCATGCAACATTCTCCTCAGTTGGATGTGGTATTCAGTGCACACAAATGTTCTGTTGTTGATTGGGAGACTCACACCACTGTGGTTGTTGGTATTGAGGATCATGGTCTTTACAGACTTGTGGATATAGGTGATTCTCTAGAGTTAGCCATGGCAGCCAGAAGTTCTGCCATCACCAATCTTTGGCATCAGTGGTATGGGCACTTAAATGTGCACTATCTCTCTCAACTAGCTCGAGAGGGACTTGTAGCTGGTTTACCTGAGATCCAGACTCAACATTATGGCATTTGTGGAGCTTGTCAAGCTGGGAAGCAACACAGGACACCGTTCATGGATGGTGACTCATGGTGAGCCTCTAAGGTACTGTAGTTGGTTCACGTTGATCTATGTGGGCCAATGAATACCCCTGTTACTGGTTGTAGGTATTTCTTGCTTTTTGTTGATGATTTCAGTCGTAAAATGTGGGTGTACTTTCTTAGACAGAAATCATATGTGTTTAATGCTTTTCAAAAGTTTAAGGCCTTAGTAGAAAAAGAGTTTGGTTGTTCTATAATCACTCTTAGGTCCGATAATGGGTGGAATTTTGTTCTACTACTTTCTCCAACTTCTGTGATACACATGGCATCAAATGCTAGTTAACCACACTCTACACTTCTCAACAAAACAGTGTTGTAGAGCGATACAATCGTACAATCATTGAGATGGCCTGCTGTTGGTATGTGGCGACTGATCATGCTATACTGTATAGCCCATGGTATACTGTACACCCCAGCCCCTATCCTTGCGAGGTCCAGGGGCAGCAACCCCCGAAAAGCGAGGGTTCGAGGGCGGTAGCCCTAGAGAAAAATTTTCTTCCTACTTTTTCGCGTGATCACCGAAAAAGGGAAAAATCAATGAAAAAGAAAAATTCAATTTTGTAGAACCCAAAAAATTTGGAAGCTTCTAAGCTTGATAAAAGGGGTTCGGATGGGTATTTTCAGTATGATGAAAAACGCGATTATTCGCAAGATTGTAATAGGTTTTACACTGGATATTAAAAGTATTGGATGGCTGCAGTTTGGTGGATGTAGCCCGGATTGGGTGAACCACGTTAAATTATCTGTGTTATGATTTATTCTGTGTGTGTTTTAGTTTTTCTGTTTATTATATGGATCTACATTTAATTGTTAGATATCTACCATCTCTAACCCTAACACCTGCTCCATGTTACAACATAGGAGTGTTTCTAACAAATATTGGGCAAAAACAGTCTACATTGCAATCTATCTCCTTAATCTGTCTCCTACACAGGCTATTAAGGGGAAGACTCCAGAGGAAGCGTGGACTGGTCGTAAACCTAAGATCAGTCATCTGAAAATCTTTGGCTCTTTACCATATGTATGGATTCCAAATGTCAAGCGCTCCAAGTTGGATTCCAAGAGTCCAAAGCTTATGTTCACAGGATACAGTGACAACCATAAGGCTTACTGGTTGATTGATGTAGACACTGATTGTCTCATCTTCAGTCGAGATGTTGTCTTTGATGAAGAACAAGGACCCTTTCACCTTTCCTCGTCTGTACAACATTCTAAGGATCAGCCTTTGAAGGCTTTTGATTTGGGTGTCTGTCTTCTGTTAGGTCCACCTGATGGGAGGGATGATGCAGATTTTGTTTTTGATGATGCTCAACCCGATTTTCCTCTAGATGATGATGATCTTCCTCCTATTGAACTTGTTCTAAATCCACTATCAGTTCGAGCTCCTATTACATATGATGTTGACACTTCTCCTCTTCGACCTAAATGGTGGGCTAAGACTATTGGTGATCTTCATGATGATGAGCTCATTGAGAGGAGATCGTCCATAAACAAGAGCAAACAACAACATACAATCAATTTTGCTCTCATGGCCAACATTCATAGTGTCTATGAGCCTCAGACATATTTAGAGGCTAAGGAATTCCTGAGTGCGAACAAGCTATTGCGGCTGAAGATCCTCCAAGGAAAAAGCCCATATGGGTGTATAAGGTTAAATACAAAGCTAACGAAACCATTGACAAGTACAAAGCTCATCTCATTGCTAGGGGGTTCTCACAGAAGGAAGGCATTGACTACAAGGAGACTTTTGCTCCTACAGCCAAGATGAGTACCATTAGGCTTGTCCTTGCCTTAGCAACCCAGCTTGGTTGGAAAGTCCATTAGATGGATGTTAATTTTGGGAAATTCATGTTAGTATTCACATGTGATAGAATGTATGAGGTAAAGTGAGTTAAAGTAATAACTCACGTAGTAATTATGAGTGTTAGGAATATTAAATATTTGTTAGGTTAGTTAGCCAAAAGTGTGAATTATCTTGTTGTACGTGTGAGTTTGTTTGAGTTGTTAAAACAACTCACAAATTTAGAGGAGCGGTTATAGGAGGTAGAACAACCCTTATATAATATAGGTTGTGAAAAACATCTATATATATATATATATATATGGATTGAACGAATGTAAAAGGGATAAGAGTAATTTAATATTATTGTGATTTATTTTATGTCTATCTCTGTCCATATTTCCAATATGGTATCAAAGCAAAAATTGATTATGTGCCTACTCATTAGTGATATGAGTCGATCTTTTATTTAGAGTGGTGCATCTATAGAAATTTTAGCGGAGCAATAGTTATGTATTATGGAAAACCAAGGGGCGAATATGCAGTATGTGTCTCCATTCACATTGAATGTGAAACGTTGGATGCAAGTGTATTTTGCTTCTATGAATTTTCATAATTTGGTTGTCGAGGGCCATAGTAAGGGCATTTGGTGCCTTCACGCAGGATGGAACTGCGTGCGTTTTCCTCATAAGCCTTGTTGTGTAGGCTTTGACTTCCATTTCCTTTTTTGCATCTGCTTTATTCATTGTTGACCGGTGATAGCTCGTGGAAATACGAAAGATCTGCATTGTTGTTACAAGCAAATCATCATTAAAGGGGAGGAACTTCACCATTTCATCGGCAATCCCAGAAATCAAGGAGCGGTGGAAATATATCTAGATCAGCTTTTGTTACCAGATCAGTATGCATTATGTGTGACCGACGATCTGCATTTTCTATTTGTATTTGTCGGGAGATTCTATCTTAGACCAGTGGATGTTGTGCTTGGCTCGCTATTCTTTATTATAGACAAGATAAGTAAAGTCGATGTAGACAGTGGTGGCCCTCCAATAATTGCCAATCAAATTATCTTATTCAGCTTGTGCTCGATAGAAGATAGAAGTAGTTTGATCGGCATGGGTTCCCTAAATTGGTTGATGGTGCTATATTTCAAATCGTGATATAAATTCCAATATGATCAAGAAAATAGAGGTAATGACTCCATCAATATACGCTTGTTTGAAATTCTTTTGGCATTGTTTTTAGCAATGCTAGTATATGCAGTGTATATGAACTATTCATGGGTAAGGCGATGTGACAACAGTGGGTATTATTTGTAGTTTGAATTGAGCTTGTAGTTTTTTTTTTTATTGTTATAGTCAAGGTGCATTATTAGTTGAGCCCGACACCTTTGATTAAAAGAGTAATCATGGACAAATTAACTTTAATTGAGAAATTTGAAGAGACTTTCACACTTGGCAAATATAGATGCAGTTACATTCAATTGAAAAAGATCTGTGGGATGTCGTCAAACCGAGCTTAGTAACGCCAACTGATGCAGGTGAACTTGCTAAGTGGAATATAAAAAAATAGAAAGCTTTGGGAACTATTGGTCTTGGCTTATCAAAAGTATATTTACACCAGGTAGATTTTGCGAAATCCGCAAAAGAGATTTGGGAGTCGTTAAACAAGCTCTTTGGATCTGAAGCAGAAAGTGCCAAGACAACATTGAAGCGTAGATTGTATGGACTGAAGATGGAAAAAGGTACAACAATGCAAATCATATCAGTAAGTTTCACTCCTAAATCAACTAGCTGGGATTAATGAGAAAGTAAAAGATGATGATGCCAAAGCAATTCTTCTGAATAGTTTGCCTAAAAGTATGTCTGGGATGGTGTTTACACTAAGTAAAGTAACCATTAGTCTTGAAGGAGTAATATCTACTCTACTTGATCATAATGAAGACTCAGAATCTGAAGAGGTCTTATTTGTACATAACAAGGCAAGAAAAGGAAAGTACAAATCTAAGAATATTCCTTCAAAAGGAAAAATCAAATGTTTCTATTGTCATGAAATGGGACATGTAATTTTGAATTGCAAGAAGAGGGCACAAGATCTACTAGATGATAAACTGGATCATCATGCTTCCTTAGTTGAAGAAACTGATTGGGAAAATCATGCCAATGATGAAGAGTTATCATGTCCTAGTGATGAAGAGTATGTGCTTCAGATAAATTCAACACTGGAGGATGAAGGCATCGGAGGTTGGAGGTCAATAAGTGTCCTCTCGTCAATCACCAACGACAGAGACACTTATCGGCTTTGGTGGCATTTTCTTTTCTAGTATGTAGCAGCATATGGTTTGTTTTTCAGTGTTCTTGGTTGTGTGAATAAGTGGAATTTCACATTGTGGGGGGGAATATAACCAATGGTCCATTCCCCTTTGCAATATGAATGTTCATTCCTATATAACTTCCCTAGTGTAAAATATTGTAATGAACAAAAACATAGTGTAATGCAGTTCATGAATCTTGAAAGGGTTTGTGGGAGGATCCAGAAAACCATACAAGGTGGACAGATGGTGGAGGTTCTTGTTTATGTCCAGGTTTGTGGTAAGCCTGTGTGAAAACCATGAAAGATTGATGGGAGGTGCCTTTTGTTTTGAATCAAGATCATGAGCCTGAAGAGAGTTGGGCTTACTGCAAGTGGAGTGTGAGTTCTTATCATGGTCACACTAAGGGGGGGAATGTTGGGAAATTCATGTTAGTATTCACATGTGATAGAATGTGTGGTAAAGTGAGTTAAAGTAATAACTCACATAGTAATTATGAGTGTTAGGAATATTAAATATTTGTTAGGTTAGTTAGCCATATGTGTGAATTATCTTGTTGTACGTGTGAGTTTGTTTGAGTTGTTAAAACAACTCACAAATTTAGAGGAGCGGTTATAGGAGGTAGCACAACCCTTCTATAATATAGGTTGTGAAAAAATCTATATATGAATGTAAAAGGGACGAGTAATTTAATATTATTATGATATTTTATGTTTCTCTGTCCATATTTCCAATAGTTAAGAGTGCGTTCCTCAATGATGAGTTGAACGAAGAAGTCTACATGACACAATCTCTAGGGTTCAAGGTTGCCAGTAAAGAACACAAGGTGTGCAGACTGATGAAAACACTCTATGGCCTAAAACAGGTTCCTCATGCTTGGTACATCAAGATTGACAAGTACCTCACAGATCATGGCTTTTAAAGGAGTCCATCTAACTTAATCTATATGTCAAACACTCTAGTAGTGATATTCTTATTCTTGTTGTCTATGTGGATGACCTTATCATTACTGGCAACTCCACACATTTGATTGCTGAGATCAAACAAGATTTGTGCAACGCTTTTGACATGACAAATTTAGGACTTGCATTATTGGTTAGGTGTTGAGGTTTGGCAGACAGAGAGCAATATCTTCATCTCCAAATCCAAATATGCTCGTAGTCTACTGGATAAGTTCCGAATACAGGATTGCAAATCTACCTCCACACCCATGGAAAAAGGGTTGAAGTTGTCAGCTAAATCAGACTCACCTGTAGTAGATGAATCATTGTTCAGGCAATTAGTGGGCAGCCTCATCTATCTCACTACCACTAGACCTTACCTCAGTTTTTGTAGTGAGCTACATTTCTTGCTTCATGACAACCCCCAAGGCTAATCATTGGGTAGCACCGAAGCGTGTACTACGTTATGTGAAAGGCACTTCTAATTATGGACTTCTTTACACTAGGAGTCGTGATCTTAGACTCTTTGGTTTCACAGACTCAAATTGGGCAGATTCAGTTGATGACAAAAAATCAACATCTAAATATGTTTTCAATTTGGGATCTGGTGCAGTTACTTGGACTAGTAAGAAGTAGCAGGCAGTGGCTCTTTCCTTGACAGAAGCAGAGCATCGAGGAACAGTTAAGGCAGTTTGTGAGGTAGTTTGGCTTTGTCAGATACCTGTGGATATGCAAATATCTCAAGCAAGTCCGACTCCCTTGTTCTGTGACAATCAGGGAGTTCTCAAACTTGCCAAAAATCCAATCTTCCATGAAAGAACCAAGCATGTGGAAACTCATTGTCATTTCATTCGGAAGCTTGTTGAAAACAAATTAGTTCAGTTGTTGTATGTTCCAACAGAGGAGCAGACAACAAATATTCTCACCAAGTCGCTTAGTCCAGATATGTTTGTAAAATTCAAGGGGCATCTTGGTGTAGTTGACAGATAGAGCATTAAGGGAGGGTATTAAAATAATATTTATTAATTAATTTATTAATGCTCAATATAGTGTAATATTGGAGATAAGACCGTGTATTCAATCTTTCAATTTCTTTTTAGAAACTTGTCATTTTTGTAAATCTTTGTACACTATAGAGATTTCATCTCTAATGTAAATATCAATCAATTTTTTACCATCTTGTTTTTCTTAATAAGTAGGTTTATAATTCTTCTCCTGTTACAAGAGTTACATCTCCTACTAGAATTTATACTATATAAGGGAGAAGTAAAAACCTAATCCTAGCATTCAGCACGCATTGTCATGAGTTTGAAGATTCATGTCATGGAATCTCGGTCAAAGCTCTGGCACACAGTTATCAATTTCAGTTCAGCAAGAATGCAGTGTTCCATAATGGTACTGTTTTTTTCTGGTGAGAATGTACTGTGAATTTTTTCAATAACATTTCAAAATCCACATTATAGAGATGCAGTAAAAGGTTCCATGTGCAAAGAATAACCAAGCAAAAGTAAGTTTAACTAACAAGGAAGAGAAATACAAAAGAAACCAAAAGTATAAAAGTAATAAAACATTGGCACATAAGTAAGCTCAGCACCAGGAAACAACTCAACCTTCATATTATGAAATACTAAAATTTGATGCATAAGTTTGATGAAACACTGGCAGCTCTTAGAAGTAATCAACTCTATGTCAGACAATTGTACATAAAGGATTACATACAAAGTTTGCAGTTTTGTTCCACTTTTTTCCCCTACACATATCGCATGGTCTACTATAATGCCCAAAACCTCCAAAGGAGTGTAACAATGAAGGAATCAAATCCTTTTGTTAATTTCAAACTATGAAATTTGAAAGGTTAAAACCATATTTAGTCATTTCATAAGGATAAAAATGGGAATAAGCAAAGCAAGCTGCAATTCACAGGTAGTGCAACTGGCACTCCAAAGTGATTAAAAAAATGCTCCACCAGTTGCAGCAATAGATTATTCCTCAATCAACTAATTGTAGCAAAAAGCAAGCTTTCACAGAAATTGGTTACATTCTAAAGCAAGCTTTCCAGAAATTGGTTACATTTTAAAGCAGCAGAATAGGACCAACCAATTACATTCTCATACATACAACTGATGCCATGTTAGCATATCATACTTTGGGCTAATTGAATTATGGTTGCTGAGGTCTATCTCTATGTTTTCAAGGGTGCCTTTTTCTCTCTGTCTGAAATTCTAGCAGGACCTGTCGTATGTGACTTGAATCGCCCTCTGCCTCCATCTTCCTCTCTCTCCTGCATTATCAACAAAAAGCGTGTTAGTTGATGCATGCCAGTCATCCACACAATAATCCATGCTCAAGTAAAACAAGGGTTTCTTAGTTTATTACTTGTTAGAGTGAACCACCTTCAATTACCAAGATTATAGATCATAAAATGCTGGCAATTTACATGCATTCTTACACATGGAGGTCGCTTCAGCAGTTCATGATTCTCAACAAAAACATTCACTAAACTGAAGAGAAATAATATGAATAAACCTGTGCAAAAGAAGCAATGCTAATAGAGTCCTAAATGCAATAGAAAGAAAATAATGATACTTATTAGTTATTTATGACTCTATTAATTCTCTGTACTATGTGTTAAGTGTGTTCATTTTAAATAAAACCTTTATTTGTTGCTTAGGGACAAGTTCATCTTTCAGGTCAATTAGATCTCTCCCTGAAATCCTGTCATGCCTAAGATGGATTTATATGTTGAGCCTTTAACCCCAATCATCCATCCCAACTATATTTAATGTCAGTGAACTCATGGCCTCAGGATTCCTCTTGATTGTGATTTCTTTACAGGCATTCTGGACATAATGTTTCCTAAATTAAGATTTTCAATTAACAATAGAAAAACAGGGCAATCTACATTAATTTCATTGTTAAACGTAACACACCTAAAACTGAACATAATTTAAATACAGAAATGCATATCAAGATTTGATTTAGCAAAAGCTCAAATTTGACTATTGAATTGAAATTCCCATATCCATCCCTCTGCTTACCTTTTTCTTTACTATCTGGACCACATCCTCATCATGAAGTGTGTGAGACATACCACAACGTTGTGGATAATGTTTTGCACTTGTTCCCCATATTAGAACATACTTAACATCCTTCAACAAACTCTTGTGTATGTGGTTACAGAAAGCTTCCACTGTGCAACCACCTCTGTCCTGCTCAAAATCAAAAATAAAAGAACAGGAGGTGACATGACATTCACAAATTCTGCACATTCATATACTACATAAATGAATTAGCAAATTAAAAAAAAATGTGACTAAGATACTACAGTTTACCAGTGAAAGGACAAAAGGTTCAGAAAAATCAGGTTGTTGTCCCTGAGGCTTGGTATAGACCCTAACAAGACCCATTTCATCCCACATTTTTGCAAGTAAACGATCAAGATTCAGCTGAAAAGAGATTAATGAATCAAATAACAAAAAAACAGCAAGATGATCAATAACTTTGAAAAAACATCATAAACCAATAAATAACAATACATTTTCAGAATGAAGCCAAATACCTTCAAATTACAACTAATAACAATTGAGTTTGGTTGCCGGGACAGCCTGTCAACATCATCAATCCCAACAACATCAATCTTATTATAGACATAAACACACTTAATGTATTTCCGGTTCCCTTCAATGACATCAATAAGATCATCGACAGTGGCATCCTCTCTGAACAAGACCTGCAATCATACATCATAAAATCATGTTTATTCGTAATGTAATTCAGTTGCATGCAGACAAGCACTTTTGGACCTTTAAGCCTATGTCAATTAAACATTATGCCTAAGATATTATATGCAGTTTGATCTATTTGAATCAAAACAGGAGATCATCGACAGTAGCACCCTCCCTGAACAAGACCTGCAATCATATGTCAAAAAATCATGTTTATTCTTAATGCAATTCAGTTAAATGCTGACAAGCAATTTTGGACTTATTACCTTTGCCGATTAAATAGTACATCTAAAAAATGATATGCACTTCAGTCTGTTCAGAGGAATCAAATCAGAGAAAAAGGAAAAAAATATGAACTATGTAAGGTTCCTGACCTGTTGTGTATGAATTTTTTGTGTTTCCCTTGATTTGTGATTGATTTGTTTTGTCACATAGAACCAATTCATACAATGTGGCCAATCCAATAAATAGCATACATGACAAAATGACGGAGTTCATTACTCCATGATTTCAACTGTATTTCAAATCAGTGCACCTAACGTCTCTGATAGAAATTAATACAGACTTGCATTTCAGGATTGATAATGTTTTTCTGTGCATGATTAGGGCTGTGACATGGCTGATATAATCGTGAAGTAAATGGTATGAGGTACAGTATTATGGTGCAGATTGAATTAGACTCAACACACAGATTATTACAGCAGATCACATCAGAAAAATGCACCAGCAAGGTTTAGTAACAGTCTAAATAACTTTCCAAAGAACTCAGATTTCATAGATGACAGATTTACAATATTTGTAACCATGAGACTGAGAATCAGAAAATACAGAGAAAAATAATGACTGTTCTGGCCTGAATACAAGCTGCCATGTCTAGAAACAACATCAATACAATGAGTTCTTGTTAACAGTAAGTGGAAGACTAATAACAGGTGACTTGTCAAGGGTTCACAATGTGCAAAAAGGGGTTACAAGACCATTACAGCATGTCATTGCAAGTTCTCAATGAGATACCACAAACAACCCAAACATATGAGTATATATGAAAACATTTGATACCCAGACCTGGCAAAAATCGCTTTCCAAGGTATATGAAGGGCATGAACTGAGCTGCAGCACCTCCAACAATGATGAAACTCCCGCACTAAACACTCAGCGCCATATATCCAGGTAAATCGACCTTCATAGCAAGTTCAGAAGCAAAAACTAAGAGCCACGACCTCCCAGGTGACTTGTCAAGGGTTCACAATGTGCAAAAAGGGGTTACAAGACCATTACAGCATGTCATTGCAAGTTCTCAATGAGATACCACAAACAACCCAAACATATGAGTATATATGAAAACATTTGATACCCAGACCTGGCAAAAATCGCTTTCCAAGGTATATGAAGGGCATGAACTGAGCTGCAGCACCTCCAACAATGATGAAACTCCCGCACTAAACACTCAGCGCCATATATCCAGGTAAATCGACCTTCATAGCAAGTTCAGAAGCAAAAACTAAGAGCCACGACCTCCCAGGTTAAGTCGCCCAGCACCCATGAGCTCACACGTCTTCTCTTGGGTCTCCAGAACTGACGGTATGCCAAGAAGAAACTCGCATAAGACTAAAACCCTCCCAGCAGAAACACGTCTTCTATTATTTCCCTTCATTCGCCAAAATCATGACTTCCTTTTGGCTGCAATATATTTTCAAGAGACGCCTAGGGTTATGCAAGGAGAAACGCCTTCATATTTGAGTAAAATATCCTCACAGTCGGCCCCAAGAACTGGCAGAGATTTTAATGGTTTGTAATCACAAAAATGAGAAGTAAAACGTTTAGTTACAACTTCAAAATCATCTCAAGCTCGACCTGCGAGAAGAAGACTTTTTCTTTCCCAAAAATCTGAAACGAATCCAGCTAGGGATGATATCTCACATCCGAATCTGGACTAGAAGGGTCTTCAATCCCTACACCAAGAAGCTCGACCAGTGCTTGCCCGTGAAAAATATCAATATCAAAAGGTGTCGAATGATTTTCAATTCCTCATTTTATATTTGCTCCATCAAAAGACAAAGTGACTTCTTTTTTAATATTGTTTCTTTTTCATTCATTTTGAAATATTTACTTGGGTCACTTAATAAACTTAAGTCACTTTTTTTTTAATTCTTCATAAGGTCATTTTAAAATAACATCTCACTAAGTCACCTTATGAGTGATTTAATTAATTACTCAATATTGCCATTTTAATTTAAATTGGAGCTTGGCCAAATATTAAGTAATTAACTAAATGATTCCCTCCATACGACATTAGCCTCGGGAATTAAAAGGCTAAGCAATCTCCTGCTGGCTATTGAAAGGGGGGCATTACAAACTACTATGACTAAAATATGAAACTTGCTCTGATAATCAACAGTAATCAGTTTAGTGAATGAGAAACAGAAACACAGATTGCTTGAATCGAAGGCAAATATTTTCAAAACTCTTAACAGTTTCTCTAGCTTTTCTCCAAAGTGTGTCAGAAGACTCCTTGAGAAATTTAAATCTCCAGACCAAAATTTGTTCACAGCAATCAGAAGGACTAAATACATAATTACAAAACACATTGTGAAATTTCTAGTCAAACAAAAAGTACTCAAAGTACAGCATTTCAAAAAGAAACAAAATGTCTAGAAACAGACTTGAATGAGAAGCGAAAACTAAAAAATCAGAAGCAAATACAAAAACATAAAACCATCTCAATGCGTGGCTTCTCTGTCACTTCTCCTTCCATTCCCAAATCAATCTATATTAACCTGGGCCTTTTTCTGTGCATTTTGTATGTTCATACTAAGATTTTTAACGTGACTATATGATGACTAGGCTTTATGAGCTTTGCACTCAGACTATCTTTATTTTGACCATAAATTAGACTTTTTTTTTTAAATTTTGAAGAAAGGATCAACCACATATATGAATGTTAAGAAGTATGTGTCATTGTGTTTAATGATTCTTAATTTCTTACTAATTACGAGCAAGAATAGATTTAATCTTTTACAGAGGATGAAAATGAATTAACACTATTTACATGATGTTACCTGTATTGTGAAGCATTTAAACAAATTTCACGAAAAGTGCCGTTATCAAATGTCAACAATTTTTCAAAACTGCTGCATATATACAATAAAACGTTCATAATATCTAACAAATTCAATACTTACTAACTTATTTAGAGCTATGTAATTGGTTTCACTAGCCAATCAATTACCAGTGAAATCAGCATAAAAAGGCATGCATACATGAAATATACCTCAGCATTATGGATCTTGTACTCATGCAATATTTGATAACAAAGTTTCTCATCCACATGTGTTAATGGTGCCGTGGTATTGAAGGAAATGCCACCAGTTTTTTTCCTTTTGAAATATATCTGCCAGACAAACCACATTTTAGAAATCCCTAAAAATACTGCTGGCAAACTGAATTTTAAAGAGACTTATATATGAAAATCAACTAATATGCTGAAATAGCATACAAAATTTTTGCATGGTACAAAATATCATGAAACATCTGAAAACTTTCCTTTGCGCATAGTACAGGTTGTTGATACCTTTTGTGATGATAGATATTACATTTTGTAAAGTCAATGATCACAATATAATAATGTCTGCACGTCATAATTAAAGTAAAGTCTTCATATCACATACAAGTCAATGTCATTAATGTAATGTGCAAAGTAACAAAGTACTAAAACGTGCAATTTAATGAGCTAAGCATTGATGTAATGGCAACATATTGGATGCTTTATTGACAATTGTTCTTAGCCATGCATTAAGCCCCAACCTCTAACAACTTGCACAAGAACTGTAACAAAGGACTCATCATAGGTGGGCATCATTGGCTCTCTTCCATGATTTCCCTGTTTATGTATCTGTGTCACATATACCAAACAAAATTCTATTTTACTCATTATTGTTTATGTGGATGTGTTCACTTTGATTGTGTGTGCTCTCTTTGTGATTGTCACCCAATATCCCACCAAATTTGCACTTCAATAAAACCCCACATTACATTTTTGACACTTGTTAAAGTGGGATTTCCTTGAGTCAAACTTTGGTGAAACATCAGAATTAAAGAGAGTAAAGACGATCACAAAGTGTGGATCAAAATAAAGAGGAAAAGCATAACCTGACATGGATGAGCCCCTCACACAACAATAAGACAATTATCTAAGGTGGATAACAAAATTTGTGGCATTTTTTGTTCGAGGCCCACATTGTGACAAGTCTTCCGTGATACCTTCAACGTACCATAGAATAAAATCCAGAGGACCGTGTTATAATATTGAAGGCACCAAAATTATCTAAGGTGGATGACAAAATTTGTGGCATTTTTTTGATATGTTGTTAATACACAGAAAATATGGTTACTTAGAGTTCGAGGCCCACACTATGACAAGTCTTCCATGATACCTCCAACGTACCATAGAATCAAATCCAGAGTACCACCTTATAATATTGAAGGCACCAAAATTATCTAAGGTGGATGACAAAATTTGTGGCATTTTTTTGATATGTTGTTAATACACAGCAAATATGGTTACTTAGATTTCGAGGCCCACACTGTGACAATTCTTCCATGATACCTCCAATGTACCATAGAATCAAATCCAGAGGACCACCTTATAATATTCAAGGTACCAAACAACAGATACAAGGGTGCAGACTCTGATAGCAACTACTCACCAACTTATCACAATGTGTGTAACTTCTGACAATCACTACTTATTCCAAGTTAATAACTTTCACTGAGAAAAAAATATAAATATGTTGTCAAAAACTATAGGCTAAAAATTTCTCTCGATATTGAAGTTGAGAATCCCACTCAAACACTTACTCTGATTTAGGCCTGCTACATTTTATTTTCTTGGGACGGCAATCTTCTTCTTTGATGACACTGAGAATCATGGAGCAGATGGTGGTGTTGAGGTTTTTGGAAGTGACAAAGGTGTTAATGCTGCTGTGTTGCTAATGGTTGATTCTACTTGCCTCTTTTGTACTACTGTCCTTAGCCTCTTGATTTCTTTGCAGAACAGATTCAACCATGATAAATCTACACCTCCTTTATGAGTTCCATCAACTACTTATCAATGTATGTAGTCCATTCTCCCTCCTTTTGAGTTAACCTTACAAAATACTGCGTCAATTGTAGCAATTGTTATTTGCAGGATAAAGAATTGGGTGAAAGAAGTTGTCATTAGGCTAGAACATCTTGGAGAATTGTAGAGACATTGTAGCAATTCAACTTCTAAAATTAACAAGATGACTCTACTTGGTGAGATGGCACAAGAGAATAAAAGGTCTAAGATCTAGATCTACAAGAAGTAGACAAGAGATCATGTTTCCACCATAAGCACCATAAGGCTTCATCAGAATGCAAAACTAAGAAAAAATCCAGCTATGTGCAGAGGAACATACGAGGGAATCAACAATAGGTTTATTACTATCTTCTATGAAGTTTTATGATGGGGGATGGGGGGAATGTGTACCAAAACTTGGGAACAGTGGGGGTACAGTGGCACAAATATAATATAGTACTTGAAAAATTAGTGATAAATAATATATAAGAAATTGCAATTTACCTTTTATGTAAAGTTAAACCGTAAACAAAAGTTGTTATAGCTTGTGCACCTTTGGTACTATGTTCAAGTCCCTCTGAAGATGGAAATGAGGTTCCCCTTAGAAAATCCCCCTCCTTGTAGCAATATTCATAGTTTCACCTGACTAGGTGGGTTTAAAGACTATTAAACTACAAAGAAAGACACATAAGCAAGCTAGCAAAAATTAAACATGAAAAAACTTGTAAATCCCTGCTTGTAGGTGACAGTGATTAATAAGCATAAAGAAGGTACAGGCTAGAATATATTTCATTGGTGCAAACAACAATTAGTAGAAGTTGATTTGTTGCCAAGGAAGTGCTCAAGACAAGTTAATTAATATTTGATCTATACAGCAATAGGTTAAGAAAGCGCTTACAAGCAAGAAAGAATTGTTAAGATTTAAATAAGGATTAATAAATAAATATTAATCCTTACTAAAGGGAACAATCCATATGGTTAGTAATCCAAATAAAGAAGTGATAAGAGTGGAGTTGTCATTGTTTTAAAAGAGCAGCAATTAATATTCATTTTAAGAGAGCATTCATTAAGTTTAGAAGGCAGCGCTTAATTAGAGTGAAGAGAAGATTTGGGAATTAGTTTTAACAAAAGGACATATCCTTTTAGAAGGATATCTCTCTTCTAAAAGATGCATCATTTCATATGAAGATAAAGATATAAAATGAGAACGAAATGTAGTGTAGAATATATAGCAATGAGAAAGAAGTGAATAAGAGCAGATTTAAGCAGATCTAGAAAAAAGAATATAAAGAGTAAATCAGATCTATATTGAAATATATTAAGAGTGTTATTATTGCAAACGGAGAAATATATGATGCACAATTTAGGGGCTGATTTGTAAGTAAAAACTTTAATGCAGAATTACAGAATTATAAAGGAAAGTATTGCATTATTTGAGAGAAAAATTGTGAAGGAAAGTTGTTGCGTCATCAGCAAGAAGACTTGTGAAAGAAAGCAATTAAATCATCTATAGACCAAATCGTGAAGGAAAGCACTTGTGTGATAACCGTTAGATCATCTACAAGCAGAGGTGTGAAAGAAAGTGCATCTATAATCAGATCTTTGTAAAGACAATATCATCCTTTGAAGAATTTGGAGGTTAGTGCCTATCAAAATAAGAGATTGGTGTCTCTTGCTGAGTTGGTGCTTAGTTGTGGGAATTGAAGTCTCTAGTGGGTTGGTGCTCACAGTTGCTACAAGTAGGGATTGGAGTCTCTAGTAAGTTGTGTTGAAATTGATGATTGAACTCCACAACACCCATAAATCACTTGCAAGCAATTATCCTATCACAAAAGAAAGATCAAAGCAACTGATTTGCTATGCAACCAAGAGAGAAAAGATTGAATCCAGAAGAGCACTGATATGTGCAATGTATTAACCTAAATGGTTCTGAATTGAATTATTACAATGAATGTGCAAGCTTTATAAAAACATGCAAAAGCAAACCCTAGATAAGGATTTGACTAGATAGTGACAAGTGTTCTAATCTCATGCAATGAGACAACTAGTCCTATATTTAATTCAAACTAATAATAAAAAAGCACTCCTAACTTTAGCTTAAGTGAACTAAAATAATAGGGGACTTAATAATTAATTAATGAATAATTAATTATCAAGTGATTATCCTAATTAATCCCAACACCTCCCCTTAAGATCAACTTAGGGAGAAGCTATAAAACCCTGATGTAGAATGCAATGATGGATGCATGATGAGTCCCGGATACAAGTCCTGATGAGGTACCCACGTACAAATAAATTAATTTCTCATAACTAGAGAAAAGGAGAAAACCACATGGGAAAGCTCCTCTCCAAAAGAGAGAAAAAAAAATAATTACACTAGTGAAAGAAGGATAGGATTCAATGTGGCCCCCCAAGGATTGCTTTTGTCATATAAGTACAATAGATGTCCCCTCGATAGGAGAGAGAAAATGAGGATATGAATCCCCCCATAAAGAAAGAGCTCATGTGCCAATGATGAATGCCTGAAGACAAAATATGATCCACTTCCTACAAACAACATTTCTCCCCTTAGGAAGAAACAGATCGACTGGTGATTAGAGAAGCCAATCCAAAGAGATGGGTGAATCTGGAATCCAAATCCAAATGATGTGTGCCTCTGAAAACTGCTCACGTATCCATATGTCGAAAAAGCGATGATGTTGATCCAAAATCCTATGAAGACTAATGGAGAACAAGCTACAAAGGTGATGAAGATGGTGGGCCAACAGCGTTGATGTGGCTATCAACAAAGAAGAGATGAATGTCCTCAAAGTAATCCTCCAAATCTGCAATATGAAACTCTACAAACAAGGATGATATGTTTGCAAGATACGAATCCTAAGTAGCTATGTCTAGAAAATGAATCTCCTATTGCACTGAACCAATAGGGGCCAAAGAAGTGGCGATGTCAAACTGATCAAGAACAATAGGAGATGATGATGTAGTCTCGATCTGAAGAGTGGGAACATGAAGACAAGTCTCTGCACCATTGAAACATGCAAGACCTATGATATACTCAACCTCCTCTAAAGTATCGTTATCAAAGGGTATCAAATCTGCATCTACAAGAGGGATGAGACAATCTGCAACAAGATCCTTTAGGTATGGAGAGATATGAGGGTCTCAATGGATCTCCCAAAGTCGTGTTCAAAGTGTGTGGGGACATTCAATGTTCGATACAACACACATAGTGTCAAGATTGTTAGTGTTGTAGCAGCGGGAGATATTTTCTCCTAAACCAAATTATCTCAAGGCAGGCAGGTCGGCCTTTGTTCTACAAATAATATTTATATTTCCTAGAGCCGACCTAGAAGGAGGTCACTTGGTTTGGTATACAAAGAGGATGGAGTCCTCTCATTCAAGCATCAATAAATTCACTCTCCAATTTGCATCTTCAGTAGTTCGCCTCCTAGAAACAGATTTGGTTCTAAGAAGTGTCATCTTTTGTATTTCGCTTCAAGGAGAAGTGTCTCCATTCATTGTACTAGACTCGGCCTTGTGTAGGGCCTAATTTGTAAGCAATGTTCTGCACTTATTATTCTAATATATAAGAGAATATTCTTTGTTGGGTTTTTCTCCCTCGAGTAGGAGGGTTTTCCCAGGGTAATCACTGTGTTCATTGTTCATTGTGTTATATTTGCTACTTGTTGACATTTTTGATCCTAAAACTAACATGGTATCATAGCAGGTTCAAGAAATCCGATCAGATTTGTCTAAGCAAGACAATCTTCTGAAAAGAAAAAAAAATGAGGGAAGATATTCTGATTACTTTGTTGAAGATTATTCTAGTCATCTTGGCATCACAAGGAATCGATTTATTACTGATTGGAATCAATAACAAAACAAGTCGATTATTGGAGAATATTATTGCTTGAGAAATCATGGCATTTTGGTGTTAAAGTCGCAGCCTTTGCACAATTTGCATTCATCAATTTGAGGATAGAAAATTATTAAAAAATCATGGCTCTTCATTCACAACACATTCAACAACTTGGAGCCTTCGTTGGTGGTTATTCATGCAAGATAAAATCGTGGAAAATTGTCTTAGGGAGCACTAGCCTTTGAGCAGAAATCGTGGATTTATGTTGACTGATTTGAGCCTAGAATATCAGCGATTGGAGTCAAGGATAGATCGTGGTAACTTGCATTCAAGTGGCGCTGCATATAGGAGAAGACAAAATCATCATTGGAGACAAGTTCGCTGCCACTCTAGGCAAAGAGGTGTTGAACTCAAAGATTTAATTGCTGTTTTTCGTGATAAGGCAGAGGATAATGCAAACAAGGTGATAGAATTGGAGTCGTTATTGGAGACTGCTACACAAGAGAAATGTGATCTTGAAAAATAGTTGAAGTTGGCAAATACAAGGTTTATGGAGACTGAAACTGAAGCAAAACAGTTTTATGAGCAAGTATCTGAATTGAGTGTAAAGATGGAAGATTCACTGGAAAGCTATCGGAGGCTGAGAACAAAATTGAGGTCTTGCAACTTAACTACAAGGATGCACACGACAAATTGGAAACACTTGAAATAGATCTAAAGAGTGCTATTAAAGAGATAAGTATTTTATGTTTGTACCTTTGAATAATGATCATGGATTTAAATAATCATGTAGTTAATAATAATTCACGCAAACAACATTGGGAATAGTGAATCATGTATGCTTCTAGCATTGGTCTGTATAATTCTCTTCAGGGTAGTTTGATCTATGAACTATTATTAATCTCTCTAAAATGCACGATGGAGAGAGATTGCATAAAGAATTCAAAGGGAGGAAGAGCTTGAGGCATTGGGTGAGGAAGTCATGCCGACTAGAGAAATGAACAAACATGAAGACTTAGTTTGCAGCCATGAGACTGAGTTGGTGGCACATAACTTCACTGGAGACATCTCTCAAGGGCACAAGGTTGGGTCAGCCTTGGATGGAGAGTTTGCATCAACAAAGAAGATTGAGAAAGATGAAGACACTAAACAACGAAGAACCTATACGGATTGTCATTGCAATCAGCTACTTCGAAGAGGAGGAAATAACATTTAGAGGGAGTTAAATTCCAAGAATTCAAGACACGAGTTGAGATCATGTCCAAGAAGAGGACTAAGGTTCTGAGATCCATCAATGGAGGGGAGTTCACTTCCAGAGGATTTTTGTAATCTCTGTGTTGAGGCAGGGATCAAGAGGGAGTTCTATGACTCACTGAGAAGAAGTGAAGGTGCCAGCTAAGTGGATTGCAGTGTTGCAAGGCCAGGTGCTAAAAGTACTTGGAAGACCTCTTCAGCTGCCGAGAACAGAATTGCAAGCTCTGCAAACCTATCAGAATAGGGTGATCTGGGATGAGGTCGAGAAGGACAATCCTGAACTCTCACAAGTCAATAGTGTCAGAAGTGTGCATTGGAAATCGTTGCTCTAAGGCAAGCATTGCAGGCAATCTTGGACGAGGAGGTCAGGAGGTTGATGCAAGTACTTGGAGCTTCAGAGGGAGTCACATCATCATGAAGATTTGTTGTAATGTATATTTCTCTGAAATGGAGAAATACGAGGTGAAAGCCCTTGTAGTGTATATTTCTCTGAGACGGAGAAATATGAGATGCAAGCCCTTATTCATCTCTGAGACTGAGATGAGACGTCATGTTGAGAGACTCCATGACGATGTTGAGACTCCATGATGAACCCTTGTACATCTCTGAGATTGAGATGTGTTTCTTTCCACACATGGGAGTAGCCATTGTGGACATCATGTTGACAGACTCCATGACGACATCACGTTGAGAGACTCCGTGATGAACCCTTGTACATCTCTGAGACTGAGATGTGTTCCTTTCCACACATGGGAGTAGCCATTGTGGACATCATGTTGAGAGACTCCATGACGACATCACGTTGAGAGACTCTGTGATGAACCCTTGTACATCTCTGAGAGATGTGTTTCTTTCCACACATGGTAGTAGCCATTGTGGATGTCATGTTGAGAGACTCCATGATGACATCATGTTGAAAGACTCTGTGACGAACCCTTGTACATCTCTGAGACTGAGATGGATGTAGCCATTGTGGACATCATGTTGAGAGACTCCATGAACTCTTGTACATCTCTGAGACTGAGATGTGGTTTTCCACAAATGGGTGTAGCCATTGTGGGCGTCATGTTGAGAGACTCCATGACGAGGATATCTGAAAATACCTCCCTAGCTAAGAGGGAGTGTTAGTGTTGTAGCGGCGGGAGATATTTTCTCCTAAACAAAATTATCTCAAGGCAAGCAGGTCGGCCTTTGTTCTACAAATAATATTTATATTTCCTAGAGCCGACCTAGAAAGGAGGTCGCTTGGTTTGGTATATAAAGAGGATGGAGTCCTCTCATTCAAGCATCAATTAATTCACTCTCCAATTCGCATCTTCAGCAGCAACAGCAATTCGCCTCCTAGCAGCAGATTTGATTCTAAGAAGTGTCATCTTTTGTATTTCGCTTCAAGGAAAAGTGTCTCCATTCATTGTATTAGACTCGGCCTTATGTAGGGCCTGATTTGTAAGCAATGTTATGTACTTATTATTCTGATATATAAGAGAATATTCTTTGTTGGGTTTTTCTCCCTCGAGTAGGAGGGTTTTCCCAAGGTAATCACTGTGTTCATTGTTCATTGTGTTATATTTTCTGCTTGTTGAAATTTATGATCCTAAAACTAACAAAGATCAACACTAGAACATATAACCCCTACAATATGATCTTTGATGATGCCCCATGTTGATATACTCCTTGGTGTGTCTAGTGTAGGTATGAGGCCATACAGATAAGGAAAAATATCAAGCCACCTGAGATGTGTCAGGATGCCATTTCGCCAAGACTCATAGTTATCCTTGTCCATTTCACTAAGACTCATAGTTATCCTTGTCCAAGTTGATCATAGAAAGATGAATAGAAAAACCCATGATACTCACTCAAATAAAAAAATCAGAGACTAAAAACCTTGGTACTGATAAAACAAATCAAATGATGTCATCCTACGCAAACAGATCCTTTCTAGGTGCCAAGACATCCAAGCAATTAAGCAGAATGTGAAATCACAAAATACTAAATAAAATGTACCTGGGGCAAATTTTGGAAAAAGTGCATGAATAGATCTGAAGAGCTCCAAAATACCTTTCCAACATCGCTCGAATCGCGAAAAATCAGAGATACAGGAAAAAAGTTGTGAGCTCGGAAGTGCAAAATGAAGATTTGACTTTGACTGAGAATACTAGGAACCAACAAAAAAATCTGATAATGAGACCTGCACCATTGGAAAGTACTTGGAACTAGCTTTGCGCGGAAATCTTGTTTGCCCGATTTCGATTCCGTATGCAAAAGTTACGGCTGATTTACAAAAATAGGTCAAAAAAGGCAAAAAACCTTAGCTAATGGCTAGTGGGTGGTGAAAAAATTTTAAAAGTTTTTTTTGCTTTTTTTGCAAAAAAGAAAAAAAGCAAAATTGATGATGATGATTTTTTTTTGAATTTTTTTGGAAAAAAAAAATAAAAAACTAGAAGATTTTTCTCAAGATAGGATCTCTCAAAATCTGGACAAGAGGCTACAGATCTAGAGCTTTGATACCATGCTGAAGTTGATGATTGAACTCCACAGCACCAATAAATCACCTACAAGCAATTATCCTATCACAAAAGAAAGATCAAAGCAACTGATTTGCTATGCAACCAAAAGAGAAAAGATTGAATCCAGAAGAGCATTGATATGTGCAATGTATTAACCTGAATGGTTCTGAATTGAAGTATTACAATGAATGTGCAAGCTTTATAAAAGCTACCATCTAGATATATAGCTGCATACTTGATAGCCTCATCCTCCAGGATTGGGTTGAGCTGGAAATATGTGTCCAACTTTTGAACCCATGCCCTAGTTGTAGTCTTCCCGGAACGATCAAAGTATGGTATGAATAGCTTACCCACCTTCAGTTGTAACTCTTGATGGTGTTGTCTACCACCCCTATGTGGTCCATGTTTCATCCTAAGGTCCATGTAATCACAAAAGGATATCTCGGGCTGAAAATCCATCCCTGAATCTCTCCAATCCTAAAGCTCTTGTTGGGTGGGCTCTTCCTCTACACGAGGATTAACTCTTGGTGGAAAGTTAGGCATTAAAGGCTTGGAATTGGTTGTTATGGTTCGGCCTTGCTGATTTGTCCCTCTATCATTCATTGAACCTTCACCATTACCATTGTTCTTGTCATGCCCTCTGTTACCCTCATTGTGACCCCCATTGTTCCCACCATTGTTTCCAGTATTATTCCCCTAATTGTTATTATTGTTCCCAAGCAACTGTTGGTTCATTAAAGCCAACATCTGTACTAAACTTTGCTGCAACTCATGCTGCCCTCTAGCCAAATCATTCAACATTTTTCTAGTGCTAGGTTCCTGCGATTGCTTTTTATCACCCATTTCAATGCCTGCAAAAGGATCTAACGTTAGTTGGCTCTCAAGGCTTGTGTGGGATCTATTTCTTCTCAATTTATAATGATGGGTATATGGCTGCATTACTCATTCAGTCAACTATCATAACACTGTTTTCCCAAAAACCCTTTGAGGATGGCAGGATTCACTGCTCTGATACCACTGTACTGTCTAACCCCAAATTTTCCCAAAAGCCCTTTTAGGATGGTAGGAATCACTGCTCTAATACCACTGTAGTGTCTAGCCCCAAAAAAAATGTGTTTTTCTGAGTTTACTCTTGAAGTTTGATGTATAAATGTACGAGATGCAAGGGACAATTTCATAATTGCAGCAACACTAGTAACAATTTAACATAGCACTTCTTCAAATCAAATGCCAATAATAAGAGAAAATGCATTACAACTAGTATTGAACTTCACACCAACAATTTAGATGTATTCTTATTGAAATAAACAACCTTTTTACATACTCAGTTATGCTGTTCATATACAGGTCTGCAATAACATCAGCTATGGCGACACAAAATCTCCAAATGTGGTCGGTTTGACACACTTCAGTGGACTACTGGGCAATAACAGAGAGCTGGACACTGTTGGAAATGTTTTTGTCATTGATGTCAAAGTAAAATGATGGAGTCATTGATGTCAAGATAAGCATAATTGAAGATAACATAAGCATAAGTGAATGAGAATAAACCAACTGAAGATAGTATTGAAGATCATCTTGTTCAGATCGAAGTTCATTCAGACTTAGTGACTTTCAAATTTGAAGATCTTTTGCACAATCGAGCTTATTCAGATTTTGTTCAGATTGGTTGAATCAGATCGACTTAGTTGATATATTATTGTGTCACTAACAAGTCTTTAACATATACTTTTTGTTAAAGAAAAGAAAACTAAGTATAATATTATTCTCACAAGCATAATACGTATATGTTAACATAAAGAGTGCAGCTGTATCTAAAAGACGTGTCTGGATTAAAAGATTCGAATAGGACAAAAAGACGTGTTTGGATTAAAAGATTCGAATAAGACAAATGCATCTCTCAAGCGATGCGAATGAAGGTTCTCTTGAAAACTTGTTATGAACTAAGGCGCCTTTTAGAAAATCAATAAACAAAGCTGATTAATCATTTACCAAAGACATGTTCCTTCATCCTAATGTGATTCGACCTTCATCCAAAAGATATGCTCATTCGTTTGAAGAGATATGATCATTCATTCTAATGCCTGAAGGGATATGTTTTATTCGATCTGTTTATTGAAGAGGTATTCTTACAAACAGATTTAACAAACAAAGCAGAAGTAATCAAAGAAAAGTAAAAGTTATTAAGACAGAAATTCAGTTTAATGAAGAGGTATATTTAATAAGTGGTGTGATTAAAGAAGAGATGTGATCCTTTGAAGAGTAAAATCCTTTGATGTAAGTATGTCTCTTGAGAAGATATAACAAGAGAATGAAGATTTTCTGAGTGAAGTGTGGAATAAATGCTTTATCTTTAAATCACAATTGGGTGTAGAAAAGTGTGGAGTGTGGGAAATCCAAGTTATATCATTCGAACTCAAAAGAGTGGAAGAAAAGAATATATCATTTGTGTATGGAGAAATAAAAGTTAAATCATCTAAACAAAGCAAGTGTTGATGGCTGTGTGAGATAAGAACAGCAGTGTAAGTGTATGCATATCATTTAAGTTGCAGATTAAGAAGAGAAGGGTGTGACACAGCAAAGACATAATCTATAATCACCAAAGAATCAGATTTGAGAGCAAATCAAAGGAGAAATCTATGAGCAGAGTTGAAAGAAGAGTTTGTTAAAGTTATAATTGAAGAGTCCATGCAGAGATAAAAGAGAATATCATGCTGATAAAGTAGAAAGTTTTATGACAGGAATTTGTAGCATCTTTTATATGCAGATTTGTGAAGAAAAGTAAGTTGATATTCAAAGAAGTTTGTGTGCAATTTGAAGGAGATCTAAGAACAGATTTGTGAAAGAAATACAATCAGAATAGTGAGAAGAAAACCATGTTCACCATCCGTTAAAGGGAAGATCCTCAAAGGAAGATTATACCAGATTTGTAAGAAGAGTATTTGAGCAGAATTGTCCATCATCGGTTGAGGAAGCAACATTGAAGGTGGAGGATTATTCTTGATATTTTTCTCTTTGCTAAGTTGGTGCTTGGCAAGTGGGGGTTGGAGCCTCCGGTAGGTTGGTGCCTACAAACATTAGGGGTTGGTGCTCTTTGTAGGTTGGTGCCTACTAAATCAGAATTAAGGGTTGGTGCTCTTTGTAGGTTGGTGCCTACTAAATCAGGATTAGGGGTTGATACTCCTTGTAGGTTGGTGCCTACTAAATCAGAATTAAGGGTTGGTGTTCTTTGTAGGTTGGTGCCTACTAAACTACATAGTTGGTGATTCAAGTAGGTTGGTACCTACATTCATTTTAAAGTTTATATAATTCATAAAGTACATTATTTGTACTATGGTTTTATCCTGTAAGGGTTTCCACGTAAAATCTTGGTGTCAACTTGTTCATATTGAGATATTCTTGCATAGTTGATTTGTGTTAGAGTTTGAAGTTGATAAAGGTCGTAAAGGGTAAAAGTTTGTTGATATACTGATTCACCCCTCCGCCCTCCTCCCCCGTGCCCCCCCTCAGTATATGTTTGTGCTCTTCAGATGACTCCAAATATGAGTAGAAAAAGCACCAAAACCTAGGCACCTGGCTGCTGCAACTTCCCACGCCCTGCTGGAAGTGGTACAGCCCCTATGGCAAGTTGGAAATGTAGTAAACTGCCCTCTAAACTGCTTAGTCTGCAATTAATGACTCTGTTTGTCCTCCTCCAACCTAGCAAATCATAGCAATGTGATTAAATGGTAGCATACAAGTCTACAAATACCTAGGAAAGGGGTACGACCTGCTCAAAAATAGCTCAACCATCAAAGGGAAGTGTTCACTGATCTGAAATTAATGCCACAACCTTGTTGTTCGCTCTTCAATCCAATACTTTGAATATTCAGACCTGTAAACCCTCCAAAAACTCCACAAATAAGCTCAGATGTGATTCCTGAATGGAAGTCACCACAAATCTCCCAGATTGGATCTTTCACCAACGTAGGAGATGTCGCCTACAATGAATTTCGTCTTGACAAAACCCTCCCGAAGAATAGCTCCTCCAACAATGGAAATATTCACATACCCAAAATCCACATAAAGAATGAGCTTCTCAAAAAATTGCTTTTCTATCCTTCCCAAAGCCCTGCGCCCCTTACTTGCTTTTCACCTTTTAAAATATTCAACTTTATTTTTAATTTATCCAATGTAGCGCCCAAACATATAAAAGGACCATAGTTTTTAAATTAAATATTTCACTTAATCCTTGGCGCCCACAATAGTCCTTTAATTAAAATAACGTTAAAAGTTAAAACTTTAATTTAACTTTATTTATTTATAACTTATTGTTCTTTAATTTAAATTCACCAGACTATATCCAATGCCACAATAACACTGAAAATAACATCCACCAACAACACTAAAAATGGTAAGATAGGCAACTGGCTCTATCAGTGCTCGAGGCTATCTTACTAAAAATAGTAAGGGAGAAATCACCGAAAACACTCCAAAAAAGGCATTACACAACACCCAATCACACCATGTTGGATAAACTATCACCGAAGTTCCCTAATCATAACCCTGTTAGCCTAAGGGAACTATTGAATAGGCTAACTCTATCACACTGTTGAATAGGTTAGGAAGGGGCCATTACAAAGGAAGTCATCATTTGAGGCTTCCAAACACCAACTAGGGATAAAGACATCATGAGGCTGCTTAAAACTCACCCAACTGAGTGTTTTCTATTTGTAGTTCTTCAAACATCCCAAATTCCTTAATTTTGTTCTTTGCTTTAATGCTATCATTTTCTATAGTAGAAATTTTGTCTTGATTTGATATAACTAAATCAGAAAAAATTCTTTAAAAAAATGTGAGCAAGAGGAAAATGATAAGTCTGTACCTTTGGTTTCATCATTAGGACTTCTTTCCTCTAATATTGATGTCAAGCAAAGAGAAATATCTTCTCCACATAGAAAATCTTCATTTGAAGCATTGAGACGCCAATTTGGAATGAGGGCATCATCAGGCTCCTCAAGTTCAGACTGCATACTTGTCAAAAGAATACTCAAGGATTCATTTTCGGAGTTTTTGACAAACTGATTTTCATCCCTTCTTTCAGGCATGCCAATGAGCAAATGTTATCCAGTAGCTTCAAAACTACACCTCTCATCTTCTTGATCATTCAAGCAAGTTTGATTTTCATTATCGTTGTCTTCACCACATTAATAATACATTTCAATGTTGCCTTCTCTTTCTGCCTCCATCAGTCTTGAAGCATCTTCACAATATCGGAGTGCTTGAGCACCTATGAATACAGATTCATCTCTTTCGATAAGGTGAGAATTAATCCCTTTCCTTTATCTTTTGTAATGTTTGAAACAAAGAGGGATGTTTACTCCACTAACAGTATTTCAATGTACTGCAGAAGTAAACTAGATTGCAGAATATCATTGAACATAGAAATCATTCACAAAACAGATGCATATGAAAGTATTTAGATCTTTATTCATGTATTTGTAGCATTACATCATCATATCAACACCAATCCCCGAATACACCCCACACAACAATATAAATAGTTAACCAGCGTCGGTTGAGAACACCAACCGTCAGCAACTGTCAAGTACTAACTAATCCCGAGGACTAAAACCTCGACAAAACATTATTTATTTATTTCATTTGCTAATTAACTACCTAGCTGATTACATCATCCCCCCCCTTAGAAAAAGTTGTATTCCAGACGACGAATACAAAACTAGGAGACTAATACATAGAATTTCAGTGGGAGGAGGGTTGAGAGGACATCCCTAGCGGTTGGGGACCGATGAAGTGGCTAACGAAGTGGTCAGCTGCTGTAGTCGGTACACCTCCTTCGTATGCTATTGTAGGTGACGAGTGGCCTTAAATTCTTTCTCGCGAGTGGTCATCACTAGGTGCACTACCTCCTTCAAGTTTTTATTAACCTTCTCCTCTTGCACTCATACAGCTTGTCTCCTAGCGTACGGACTTCTTCTGGCCCGTACGAGGTTCCCTTCCAAGTTCCTTAAACTATTTTCTTTTGGGCGTCGTACAACCTCTTCTCCTCCAGTGGTCCGTACATGGCTTTGCTTGGTGTGTCGTACGTGATTTCCTTCTTCTGAGTTCTTCCTTGTCCGTATGTCATACAAAGGTGCCTCCTGTGATGGGTGTACGGGCTTCTTCCCTTTGCTTCGTCCTTCCTTTCTTCGTGTGACTGACTTGGCTTTTGAAGTCTTGTCAGATCTCTCTCATTTCCCCTTTGCCTTCCTGAGCTTGACCGTACGACATACTATATGCTTGATAAGAATATTGCCTCTTGATTTTTTGTATAACTCACCTTTGTCTCCCTTTGAATTTTCTTTTATTTTTCACCTTCTTCAATCTTTTAATTCTCCCTATTTTTCCCCATTTCACTCTTTTTATAATTTATAAATTTTTCTTTTTTTCTCTTCCCAAATTTTATTTCTCCCTCTTTCTCTCCTCTTTCTTCATTTTTTGCTTTTTCATATTTTTTCTTCCATTTTTCTTTATTTTTTGATTTCTCATACCTTCTCTCTCCTTAGTTTTTAATTTTTTTCCGACTTTTTCCATCTTCTCTCTCTTCTTTTTCATTACTCGTACTTCGCCACCTTCCCTAATCTTTAACTCGAACCCATAATGTCATTTACATGTATGTGGCGGCCGCTTATAACACTCTTCTTCACAACATGTCCCTATATATTGTACATCAAACCACTTATCAAGCAAGGGAGCGAGACCAATACCTTTAAAACTGCCATTGACGTACCTTTAAAATTTTCTTCTGGGTATTGAAGATCTTCGACAAGGAATGGATTTCAAAGTCTTCCATAGTTTGCCGAAGCCTTCAGGATGGAGATTTTTGATGGGCACTTAAATAATGAATTTCCTAAGTAAAAGTTTGAAAATATTCGAAGGCAAGAGGAATTTAACGGCAAAAGTTGTGCTGGAGGAAAATGATGAGCCCTATCGGATGAAGAGATCACTCGAGCATGGAGACCTGGTAAGTAGAGTGGATTTACATTGTAAAGTGGTTTTGATATCCTCTTTGTTTGTTTCGTAGGATGAACGTCAAGGCCAGGAGCGCGATGACTTGAAGCGATGTAGAAACCCCTGGTTTCCCCCTGTTACTGCTCTGACTGATATTTCAAGTTTTTCTGACGTTTTTAGGTTTTTGAGATTTTTTTGTGTTTTTGAAGCAATAATGAGAAGGTACGATTTTGACAATAAATGCTAATAAATTCACTAAAAATCAAAGATCTCTGGAAATGCAACAATAACTACGCCAGTATCCTTTATTCAACTTTTCAAGTGATTACAATAATACCCAGAAGCCTATAACGAATTAAATGAAGAATTTTCAATGTTTTAAAAACCTGGAAATTGCTGCAGCAGAGGTACGGCTGAAGGTACAAAAGGTACGGCAGAAAATGAATATGATCTCCTTCCTTCCTTCTGGCATGCACAAATTGATTGACTGGTATAGGCGCCTCTTCCTGAGCAAACTGGAACCTTCAATCCAAGGCGTTGCTTCCAAGCTGAAAAGTACGGCTGAGATGCTATAGTACGGCCTGTCAGAAGTACGGCCAAGTACAGCAGCTTGTTTATTTTGTACGGCCTCCTCAAATCCACCTTTAACCCCTGAATAAAGTGCGCCCAAGGTGATAGATGATAACTGGATGCACAACTGAAGAATCTCTGACCAAAAGCAATCTCTGAAAGCTCTGTAGTTTCCTCTGAAATAAGAAAACCTCTGTAGGCAATAAATCGAGTGATATTGCACACTCTCTGAACTGCTTTCCGCTGGAGATGGCTCGTTCTCCAAGGAATCGAACGTGAAACCCTAAGTCTCAGGCTCAGACCAAAAATTGATCAATATCAAATTCAATAATCTCATAATGGGCTCAATTCCCAAGGCAAACCCTCAAATACACTGAAAAGTGCGATTCCCTTGAAAATAGGGTTTTAATGAAATATTCACGTTTTAATATTCTAATATTTCAATAGTCCTCAACTGAATATTTTTAAATATTTTAATAATCCCTTTTTGGCCCCTTCTGATGTTGGGCGCACCCCTTGAAGGAAATCACTTAAGTTATAATATTAAATTATAACTTTATATTATAAACGTTAATTAATTAATATTTAATCAATACGATCAAATATTAATATCTCCCTTATTTCTAACCCGCTTTATCGATCCGGCTGCTGCGCATGACTGACGGATTCTATGCCGCCACTAACGTAAAATAGCAGGGTCCCCATACCCGCCAAGAATCAAGTAAAAATAGCAATTCGCGAAATATCCTCCGATCGTTTAACGAAGACAACCGATCAATTCCTGCCGACGAAGCCGAGCTAAGCTCGGGACCCCCTATCCACCCATCGGCCTACAGGGTCGTATGATAGGCCAATCCCGGGCCTGAGAGATGTCACGGAGAAGGGGACATGACAGTCCGCCCCTCCTGAAATTGCTTGTCCTCAAGCAATCTCAATGCCTGATGCTGCA
The DNA here is from genome assembly GCA_007258455.2 of Sequoia sempervirens. Lineage (NCBI taxonomy): Eukaryota > Viridiplantae > Streptophyta > Pinopsida > Cupressales > Cupressaceae > Sequoia > Sequoia sempervirens. The sequence goes on from VDFB02251679.1 coordinate 192,154, forward strand.
GAATCTCCTCACTCTCCCATGTCGCATCCTCAACCGGCAAATCTCTCCATTTCACCAGATATTCCCTGATAGTCCTCCGACGCAACTGTCTCTCCCTATACTCCAGGATGGACTCAGGTACTAGAATCAACTTACCCTCATCATCTAAGGGTGGTAACACTGCAGATGGTACAACACGATGACCCAACGCCTTCTTGAGGCGTGACACATGAAATACATTGTGTACCCTGCTCTCAGCTGGAAGCTCAAGCTCGTAAACCACCTCGCCAACTCTCCTCAGGATCCTGAAAGGACCGTAATAGCGCGGCTTAAGCTTCTCTGACCCACTCTTCCTAAGAGTGGACTGACGGTAGGGCTGAAGCATGAGGTAAACCATATCACCAACCTCGAAATGCCTCTCCGTCCTCTTCTGATCTGCGTATTGCTTCTGCTGATTCTGGGCCTTTGCAATATTCTCCTTGAGAGCCCTCATAGTGTCCTCCGACTCTCCTCGCAACCAACCTCCCCGCGACTCGCACTCCATCACGCTTCAATACCGTGATCATGAAACTCGGGCCATACCCATATAGCGCCATAGCGGTGATATCCGAATGGTCATATGGAATGTCGAGTTGTAGCACACTACACAAATGTATCCATTTGACTCCATCACAGTTCGCTATGTAGTTCCCGAAGATATCCCTCTCCACCCAATTTATTAACTATCTCGCCCCGCCTTCATCTCAATTGCGGATGGTAACTGGTGCTCTGCGGTAAGCTCTGGCCCCTTTAAAGCTCAAGACCTCCTTGTTATCAGAACCGGCATTCTCACATCGAATTTATGTTCGAGGCAACTCCATTATGAAGTCCTAATATCTTCTCAAAGAACACCTCACACCTCGTAGAAGTGTGTGAGTCGCGGTGATCGAAGAAGTGGGGTATACTTCGTTTCCACCCCACAACCACGTGATATGTAACACTTCGCTTTAGGTAAGTCTGCGATAAAATCCATCGATACAGGCATTCCTACTTCCCCCGCCGAATCGAAGGGTCGAGTAAACCTGCCGGGTGAGTATTCTCCTGCTTGTTCTGCTGACAAACAGGGCACTCACGCACATACTGAAGAACATCTCTCTTGAGACCTTTCCACGTGAACCTCTCCCGTATCTGCCTGTAAGTCTTGAAGTAACCGGGATGTCCTGCTGTGGGAATATCATGAAAGGCCCTCATAACCATGTTCTTCACCTCAGAACCGGGAATCAGAAATATCCTGTGCTTGTAAATGATCAAATCATTCACAAGTGTGTACCTGGTATCTACTGCTGATCCCTCGACAATGCTGGAGGCCCAACTGTCCTTGGCATACTCTGCCACTATCAAATGCCTCCAATCCTCTGCAATCTGAACCATAGTGCCCAAGTACGGTCTCCGTGATAATGCATCTGCCACTACGTTCTGAGTACCTTTGATATATGAAATATCAAAGTCATAAGCCTGCAGCTTGCTGACCCACTTCTGCTGTCTGTCGTTGAGATCTCGCTGCCCTAAAAAGTGCCTAAGACTGTTATGATCAGTCTTGATGCAAAACTTGCTGCCAACAAGATATTGCCTGAATTTAGCTAAGGCATGCATAATCGCGAGCATCTCCTTGTCGTATATGCTATACAACCTCTCGGGTCCTCTGAGCTTGCGGCTCTCATAGACTATCGGGTGCTTGTCCTGCATAAGCACCGCACCAATGCCCTCACCTGATGCATCACACTGAAGCTCAAACGGCTTCGTAAAGTCCGGCAGTGCCAAAACAAGGCAAGTGGTCATCAACTCTTTGAACTTCTCAAAACACTCCTGTGCTTCGGAAGTCCAAACAAACGCCCCCTTCTTCATCAAATCTGTCATCGGGGCTGCATGTCGTGAATAACCATTCACGAATCTGCGGTAGAATCCACACAAACCGAAACCCTCTCAACTGTGTCAGGTTCGCCGGTGTGGGCCAATCAACAATGGCGCGGATCTTCTCAGGATCCATACGCACTCCATCCGCACTGATAATATGACCAAGGTATAACAATTCGGTCATCCCCAAATCGCACTTGGATTCCTTGGCGTACAAGGACTCCCTCTCCAAGATGCTCAATACAGTCTCCAAATGAGCCAGGTGCTCCTGCCAAGTCCGACTGTATATCAGAATGTCATCGAAGAAAACCAACACAAACCTCCTCAGCAAAGAATGAAATACCCTGTTCATAGTAGACTGAAAGGTAGCTGGCGCATTAGTGAGCCCAAATGGCATCACTACGAACTCGAAGTGCCCACAATGACATCTGAAGGCTGTCTTCTCTATGTCCTGCTCACGGACTCTAATCTGGTGATAACCCGACCGTAAATCAATCTTCGTGAAATAACATGCCCCATGAAGCTCATCAATCAACTCATCTATCCTCGGTATCGGGTATCTGTTTTTGATTGTCCTCTTATTCAGGACCCTGTAATCAATGCACATGCGCAACGTTCCATCCTTCTTCTTCACCAATACAACAGAAGAAGCGAACGGCGACTTGCTAGGTCTAATGTGACCCATAGCCAATAACTCCTTTATGGTCTTCTCAATCTCATCCTTCAATCTTTTCGGATGCCTGTAAGGAGTTATCATGATGGGTTTTGCACCCTCCTCGAGCTCAATAATATGCTCTATCCCTCTATCTGGAGGTCTACCTGGCGGAATATCACTGAACACCTTATCATGCTTGACTCTGATCTTCTGAATGTCCGGATGATACTCTGTCTTTTGCTGTCCCTCCTGTAAAGGTGCTAAATGACACTCGGCAGCCCACTCTACCATGTCATGACGCATGAGCCGCTCCATTCGGCGAAAGGAAATTGTTTTAAGGTCGCTGTCCCGTATTGCCTTAAGAATGTGAGTCTTCCCGTCGACCTCAAAACGTATTTCCATATCCTTGAGACGAAGTGTGACCTCCTCCAGTGAGTGCAACCACTTCATTCCCAATACTAAATCGATGTCTCCCATATTGACAACATAATAATCTGCCTTGAACTCATAGTTGTTCAAGCGTAATGGAAGATCTCTAATCATGCGTTCGCATCTCAAAGTGTACCCATCTGCCACTTTGACTCTGATGCCCTCAAACTCCTCTGTAATAAGCCCTCGTTTCTCAACGAACCTAGCATCAATAAAATTATGTGTAGCTCCTGTATCCAATAGGGTAATGACCCTCTGACCTGCTAATACACCACGGAGCCGGAAAGAACCCTCCTGCTGAATGCTAGACAATCTGCCCTCCTGTATCTGAAGCTCGGGCTCTACCTCCACTCTATGCTCTGGAGTCTCTGTCTCTGACTCATCTGAATGCTCAGGCTGCTCTGAATTTTCTGATTCTGAGTCTTCATAGTATGCCCACATAACACGATTCGCCTTGCCCTTAGGTCTTAGAGGGCAATCGTGATTGGCATCATACGGTCCCTTGCAGTAAAAGCATAACTTTTTCCTGCGAAGGTCATTCAGGGCCTCACGATCCAAGGGTGGGAAGGCTGATTTACCCTTCGAATCGTTTCTATAATCTGATTTGTTTTTGTTATAATCAGATTTGTCATTGTTTTTATTAAAGCCCTTGTTGTCTCGGAACGATGAAGAACCTCTGGAGTTAAATTTATTTGCCGGGGCTGCGAACTCCATGTTACGTGCCTTCCTCATCGCCTCCTGTAATGATGGAGGATCAAAGGCTTTTATCCAGCCTTTAAGTGGTTCTGTCAAACCCTCCATAAAGAGAACTACCAACCGCCTCTCAGATATGCTCGGAACCATGACGGAAAGTCTCTGAAAGTCGCTGATGTATGTCTCGAGATTGCCACTCTGCCTCAACTGTGCCAAATCTCTGAAGTAAGTCTCCGGATCCTTCCTATCAAATCTCTCAACCAGCCTGTCTACGAACTCCTGATATGAAGTGATCCTATCATGATGTAGCGTCACCATACCGTGATGCCACCAGTCATAAGCTACTCCCTCGAGGTGCAGTGTAGCGTAACGGATAGCGTCTCTCTCAGCCATCGGACGCAAGGTAAGGAATGTATCAAGCTTGCTAATCCAAGCTTGGGCTGTCATCTTCCCACTGCCATCAAACATTACCAGATTCAACCTGTTAGTTGCATGTTTGAGGTCATTATTCTGCTGTCGGGGTCTCCAATCCTGACGAGCCCTATTGTGTTCACGCCTCTGTGTGATAAAACGGTCAAAAGTGATCCGTTCTCACTGCAGGAGGTATCAACTCCCACTCCTCGTTTGCTGCCATAAGGTTATCAGCAAACAAATCATCCCGATCCTCCTCTGGCATAGCCTCATCGGGCTCCTGTCTCGTGAACGTAGGCCTTGTAGGCCTATCAGCTGTCCGTGACACTGTCCTAGGTGCTCTCCGTGACCCAGCATCACTCCTGTCATCGTCACGATGTGGTGACGGCCCTCGGTCCCTAACCTTCAGTAGCGTTCGTATAATTCGGGCCGTAATACATCGCCGATCGCGTTGTCTCCGCGAAGATCTTCGAAATGAGTAAGAGATCATCCCGATTCTGGTTGTTATGAGGGACATCTGTCCGAGGTATATCTGTTCTCTCAGCCCTATCATTCCTGTCAGCCATGATTTCCGGGTGCCTGCTCAAACTGCGTTGCCTTTCAAGCAAGGCACGTCTGCGAGTGTAGTACCTGTATGTGTCAATTTCCTCAGGTTGCATGTGATGGCCAAACCCTAGGATGGCAGAATCAAGCTCTGATACCACTGTAGAAACCCCTGGTTTCCCCCTGTTACTGCTCTGACTGATATTTCAAGTTTTTCTGACGTTTTTAGGTTTTTGAGATTTTTTTGTGTTTTTGAAGCAATAATGAGAAGGTACGATTTTGACAATAAATGCTAATAAATTCACTAAAAATCAAAGATCTCTGGAAATGCAACAATAACTACGCCAGTATCCTTTATTCAACTTTTCAAGTGATTACAATAATACCCAGAAGCCTATAACGAATTAAATGAAGAATTTTCAATGTTTTAAAAACCTGGAAATTGCTGCAGCAGAGGTACGGCTGAAGGTACAAAAGGTACGGCAGAAAATGAATATGATCTCCTTCCTTCCTTCTGGCATGCACAAATTGATTGACTGGTATAGGCGCCTCTTTCTGAGCAAACTGGAACCTTCAATCCAAGGCGTTGCTTCCAAGCTGAAAAGTACGGCTGAGATGCTATAGTACGGCCTGTCAGAAGTACGGCCAAGTACAGCAGCTTGTTTATTTTGTACGGCCTCCTCAAATCCACCTTTAACCCCTGAATAAAGTGCGCCCAAGGTGATAGATGATAACTGGATGCACAACTCAAGAATCTCTGATCAAAAGCAATCTCTGAAAGCTCGTAGTTTCCTCTGAAATAAGAAAACCTCTGTAGGCAATAAATCGAGTGATATTGCACACTCTCTGAACTGCTTTCCGCTGGAGATGGCTCGTTCTCCAAGGAATCGAACGTGAAACCCTAAGTCTCAGGCTCAGACCAAAAATTGATCAATATCAAATTCAATAATCTCATAATGGGCTCAATTCCCAAGGCAAACCCTCAAATACACTGAAAAGTGCGATTCCCTTGAAAATAGGGTTTTAATGAAATATTCACGTTTTAATATTCTAATATTTCAATAGTCCTCAACTGAATATTTTTAAATATTTTAATAATCCCTTTTTTGGCCCCTTCTGATGTTGGGCGCACCCCTTGAAGGAAATCACTTAAGTTATAATATTAAATTATAACTTTATATTATAAACGTTAATTAATTAATATTTAATCAATACGATCAAATATTAATATCTCCCTTATTTCTAACCCGTTTACTGATCCGTCTGATGCTGACAGACTCTGACGTGATTCCTGATGCCGCCACAGCCAACTGCTAAAAATAGCAGTGGTCCCACACTGCCTGCCAAGAACTGCTAAAAATAGCAATTCTGCAAATATCCTCCGATCGAGCCAGAACGAAAGACAACTGATCAATCCCTGCTGATTGAAGCTGAGCCAAGCTCCGAAGTGACCCCCTATCCAGTCCATCGGCCTACGAGGGTCGTATGATAGGCCAATCCTGTCGTCTGAGAGATGTCACTGAGAAGGGGACATGACAAGCGATGAAGCAAGTACTCCAAGACTACATTTCAACCTCGAAGGAAGAAAAGTTGCAAAAAGTGGCTAAGTATTGAGACTTAGTATGTGCCCAGCTCAAGTGACAAAGAAGAAATGTTTTCAAAGATCGAGATGGAGAGAGGAAGGTCATCCTCAAGTACTTTTAAGTTAAAGAACAACATCAAGAAGAAAATCATTGTTGAGCAAAAGAATGAGGTTGCAGCCTTGGAATTTCAAAATGAGAATGTTATGTGGTACCAGCGCTGGAAGCAAACTGACATCAATGTTAATCTCAATTTTCAATTTATTCACTTCGTTTGACCTCAAACTGACCAGGAAAGTACAAACCCTAATTTTCAGACTTGGCCAAAATTTGATGAAACTTCAGTGGAAAACTGCTGGAAGCAAACTGACATCAATGTTAATCTCAATTTTCAATTTATTCACTTCGTTTGACCTCAAACTGACCAGGAAAGTACAAACCCTAATTTTCAGACTTGGCCAAAATTTTACGTTTAAGCTCTTAGACGGGCACATCCCCAGAAGGCAGGTAGCAGAAAAGAGATAGAAAGAGAGAGAGAGAGACAAAAACCAAAGCCAAAAGACCAGAATGGAGCAAAAACTAGGGGTCCCCATTTTGAATGGGGTGATGTGTGAAAAGGTCACAACAACACCATATTTGTAGACTCCGCTTGGTCATTCGCTCGTGGGTAGTACGAACTTGATAAGTTGTGAAAGATCCGGAACTCTGTCGTCATCAATTGGATGACGTGGTTGACGTGTCCCCCACAATCACTCGTAATCTAGATCGGAATCCCGTACCTTGTCACTATTTGCTCGTAAATGAATCGTGTCGTACTCTGAGTTGTGTTATTCGGCAATGCTCTAGCCTCGGCCCACTTCGTCAAGTATTCTATAGCGACCAATATTCTATAGCGACCACAATGTATTGGCACCGATGTAATTGACTCACCTTCAATGGCCCAATAAAATCCAACCCCCAACGTTCAAACAACTCCTAAGGTTGGGATAGATATAATGGCATAAAGTCCCACTTCAATGGTTTTCCTACCCTCTGGCAAGTGTCACAGCCTAACACCCACTCCCGAGCATCTGTGTGCATTGTCAGCCACCATAGGCTTGCCAAGAGATTTTTTCTAGCCATAGCATCCAGGCCCATGTGACCACCAGCTAGACCCTCATATGCTTCTTTTAGTACACCTGGTATCTCCTATTCTATGACACATCTTCGGAGGATCTGGTCGGACCCCATCTTATAGAACAAGCCATTAATCAACTGAAATGTCTTACTCTTCAGTACGAGCTTCCTTCTCCCGGCTAGCGGCATCTCCATTGGGAATGTAGATGTAGACAAGTATTCTCCAATCTTTTCATACGATGAGTGGAGTACTACAATCTGAAACAAGTGTCCGTCCGGAAAGTATTCGTTGACTCCCCCTTCCGTAGGTTCGCTCGACTGAATTCTTGACAATTGATCGGCGATCACGTGACTCTTCCCTGGCCGTATGATGATAGTAAATGTGAACTCTTGGAGCAATAGTAGCCACCTGCACACTCTCCCCTGAATTATCGGCTTATTCACCAAATATATTAAGGCTTGGGGATCCACATAAAAGGTGAATGGCCTGGCTAGCAGATAATGCCTAAATTTTTGTACAGAGTAAACCATTCCCAACGCTTGGCGTTTGGTGGTGCTATAGTTTCTATCTGCTCTGGAAAGTAGCCGACTCGCAAAGAATACTGGGTGGTCCAACCCGTGCGCTCCCACTTGTGCCAATGTCGCTCCGATGGCGAAATTGGAAGCATCCACATGTACATGGAACTCCTTATTCTAGCCCGGATATGCCAGTATGGGTGAATTGATCAACCGGTCCTTCAATTCATTGAATGCCTTCTCTTGTTCTTCCGCCCATATGAAGGGTTGTCCCTTCATTGTTAGTAGGTTGAGAGGGTACAACACTAGTGCAAAATTTTTGATAAACCTCTGGTAGTATCCTACATGCCCGAGGAATGACTTCACACCAGTGACATTCTCCAGAGCCTCCATCTGTACAATCACTCTCACCTTGTCGGGGTCAGTTTTCAATCCATCCTTGCACAAAATATGTCCCAATAACTTTCCCTGTGGCACCATGAATCTGCATTTCCTAGGATTCAATGCGAGGCGGGCTGCTCTACTCCTCTCCATGCACTCGCCAAGGGCCTTCAAATACTTTTATTTGTCGCTGTAAATCAACCAGTCATCGAGGAAGGCTTTGAAGTTGCCTACAAACATTTTGTAAAAAATGTACAATATTATCCTCTGGAACGTGGCTGGCGTGTTACACACCCTAAACGACATCCGATTGTATGCGTACACCTTATCCTCAACCACGAAGGTAGTCTTCAACTTATCTTCCTCAGTAATACTAATTTGGTTGTAGCCCGAAAACCCATCCAAGAACGAGTACATTTTATGTCCGACAACCTCTTCAAGGATTGTGTTGGTGAAGGGGATAAGAAACAAAACTTTGATGGTCACCCTATTCAAACTCCGGAATTCAACACATATCCTGATCTGCTTCGTTTCTTTCTTCAAGGAGATGACAATTGGTGACACCCACTCACTGACCTTTACTTTGAAAATGATGCCCGCTTCCAACATCTTCTCAATTTCCTCTTGCACCTTGGCGGCATAATTTTTATTCATCCTATACGGTCTCTCCGTACGGGCTGGGCTCCCGGTACGAGAGGGATCCAATGTACACACAACTCCAATGGTATGCCTTTGAGATCTTTGTACGTCCAGGCGAAGGAATCTTTATACTCCATGAAGATTTTAAATGTCATTGCCTTTAGTATGGGGTCCCAATCATCACCGACAAGAATCTCCTTTGGCTTTTCTTGCTCACCGAGGTTTACCTTCTTCAGTGTTGGTTCCTCATACTTGATGAGTTTATCTCGTTCAAACTTGTGTGCTGGCGTCTCGTCCAATTCTGCCACACCTTCCTTATACTTGCCGTACTTTGGAGGAAATGTCTCACTGGTCGAGCCCTTATCTTCTTCCTCTCCCCCTTCTCTGATCTATAGAATGTTGCAATCAGGGTGGAAGACTTCATAATCTTCCATCTGTCAGTGAAATAAACCATTCAGCGAACTGGTCTTGTCCTCCCAGCAACTTCCAATCTCCCGTACACCTTCCTCGTTCGGCTCCATTACCTTTCCTTCTTCATCAACATCCAATTCTCCACCCGATTTAGATCTCGAAGACGCCAGTTCTTCACTGACCATTTGGTTCTTTAGATCAATAGTATACTTCATCCCATGGCTCTCGATCAAGAGTGTATTCCTCTTCCAGTTGTGGTTTTCCTTGGCAGCAATCAACCATCCTCGTCCCAATAGTGCATCGTACGCCTTTTTCTCTAGTGGGATGACGACGAAATTTAACAAGAACTGTTGCGTGTTGATCAAGACTTTTTGTGCCATTACTATACCGAGAGGTTTGATGCCATGCTGGTCTGCTCCTACCAGGTGGAATGTCGAGGGCCAAAGGGTTGGCTTACCCAAACACTTCCATGTCTCCTTTGGCAGTACATTCACTCCCGAGCCTCCGTCGACGATGGTGTTGGAGAGTTTCATCCCCATCATTTCCATTTGTACGACAACCGACTTCCTCCTGACACTTACTGCGAGTAGCATTGGATTTGTGGCTTCTCCTGCCGGTTCTGTCGTGCTTTTTGTCGGACCCTTCTAAATATTGTCTCCAATGACGTTTGTGAGTGCTACCCTCAGTTGAGGCATCGTTTGCAGAAGGTCTGTTACCTTGATTGGTACGGTTGTGTGAAGCACCTACCGTACTATGTTCTTCTTGGACTCTGTCTGCAACGATGTACTAGCCACTTTAGAAGTTCTCTGTTCATTCGCCATTGCCTCTTCCACTTCCGCCCTGGCTTCTTGGAGTCTCTCTTTCTCCGTACGAGGCTCTGAATAATTGGCCTTCTTCGACTGCGCTCTTGTAATTGTGAGAACTTCTTCGTCCGCTATCTCCAACATGTTGATGCCTTTCTGCTTCGAGCATTCCGTGTCCTCGTGATCACCCGGTTCACACCATTTGCATAGCTTTCCCCTGGCGCCTTGACCGCTCTAGCAGTCCCTCGCAAAGTGACCCCATTCATTACATTTCTGGCACTGGATCATGGGTCTGCCTTTCCTGTCGTACTGAATTTTGCTTCTTGGCGTACTATTCCTCTGATTGTTACGATAGCCACTAGGGGATGCGTTGTTGCTCTGGGGTTTTGGCAGTGTGGTCGGAGGGGTTGACTGTTCTCCTTGTGTGAAGAACACTTGCGAACTCCATGTTTTTAAGTTGTACGGGCACTCCTTGACGGAGTGTCCCATAACTTGGCAGATGTCACAGAACAGTTTTTTCGAGCAGTTCGCCTTTGTATGACCTTCCATCTTTCATTCGGTACACCATAGTTCGTTTGCCTCTTTGGACCCTTCTTTGTCAGCTTTCAGTTCTTTCATCATCCGCAGCAAGTCACAACGGAGAGCTTGTACAGTTGTTGATTCATCTTCACTCTCCCCCGCACTTTCTTCGTCATCTTTCTTCTTCCCTCTAGAGGATGTCTTATTCTCACTTTCGATGTCCATCGCACAGTTATATGCTTCAGTGTACAAGGATGGAGGTACCACTTTCATTTTCCTTCGGAGCAAGGGAAGCAGTCCCTCAATAAATCACCTCTTCTTCAGGCCATCCGCAAGCTGTGACTCAAGTTTTCCCAGCAAATCTTTTAATTCCCGATTGTAGGTACGCACACTCTCATGCTTCCCTTGCTTGATATTGTATATCTTTGCAACAATCTTGCTATCATCCCGCAACAATTTGAACTCCTCTTGAAATGCTTGCTTCAATAATCTCCATGTCGTTTTGTGTACTTGGTCCAATTCTGAGTACCAGTCGATGGCACTATCTCTAAGTGTCGCCGAAAATGCTTTCAGCCATTGATCCGGATCATCTTGTCCATTTGCTATCCAGATGGTTTCACATGTTTGCAATGTCGTACTGGATTTTCTATCCTATTCCCCGTGAACTTCGGCAGCTTCTGCCACTCGGCCAGAGTCACCATCTTTCCCCGCTGTCCTCCTTGTGTATTGGACCTGATTAGACTGGTTTCCCCACTACGTTCCGGTGCGTCACTTGCACTCTTGGCCACGTATGAGTCACTCCCACGTCTTCCATCAGCGTCCTCAACACCTTGAGTCGGCTGGGATTCCCTTCAGTACTCTCTCCGCCTTGGGGTACTGGGCTCAGATCTTCCACTCGTCAGCCGTTCGTCATCGTCCGATAAGGACAACTCTAAAAACGTCTGATGCTACTATCAAGTTCTTCACTTAATTCATCTTCGTTTTCACAAATATTATACCTTCCTACATACGGAGTGCCAAAGGGTCCTTCGTCCCTCCCTTCAACCAGACTTTGATGTGCTCTTCCAATGGATGTGTCTATTCTCTTCAGAGTCTCGTGTGTTCTTTTAATACTCTGGTTTATTTCAATTAGATCCTCATCAAATTCTTTACCAACTTGCTTTAGTCTTTGCCACCGGTTTTCTTGTTCTTGTAGCCCAAGTGATCGCCGAACCTTCTCCTCTTAAGTCTCGTGCCCACTTGGTACTCGATTCTTGTCTTTGTTCAGTCGTACGGGTATTAAAAGTTGTTCAGGTGATCATTGTTGGTTACCGGATGTACGTCTCTAGCTAGTGCCTCTTTCTTCCTCTTCTCGTTTAGTTCTTTCTTCGTACCGCTACAATATTTGTTGCCTTCAGTGTTCTCGATCCTCTTCCTCTCGAAGGTCTTGTAAGATGATAAAATGAAGGGCCAACAATTTGGGCATACGATTCAGGAGGTGATCCACCTCATCGTTTACTTCTAGCCTATCCCAGATAACTTCCTCAGGGATCTCCTGCCTGCAGGATTCCCTTCGTATGTGAACTCGTAGGGATATCTTCCACAAATTTATCAAATCTTCAGTCAATAGGTCTTCCCTTTCTTCATTAGCGTCCACAGGCTCTTCTATCGGACGACCCATTACGCTGCCATGATGAGTGATTCACTAGTCTGCTCAAGCAACAATGCCAAATGTTTACTCCACTAACAGTATTTCAATGTATTGCAGAAGTAAACGAGATTGCAGAATTCATTGAACATAGAATCATTCAAAGAATAGATGCATATGAAAGTATTTAGATCTTTATTCATGTATTTGTAGCATTACATCATCATATCAACACCAGTCCCCGAATACACCCCACACAACAATATAAATAGTTAACTGGCGTCGGTTGAGAACACCAACCGTCGGCAACTGTCGAGTACTAACTAATCCCGATGACTAAATCCTCGACAAAACATTATTTATTTAGAGGAGGATGAAAGCACTCGAAGAGGGGATGGCCTGACAGTTGGCAAATAAGGACAAAGAATTGGAGAAGGTCAATAAAAACTTGAAGGAGGCAGTGCATGTGGTGAAGACCACTCGCGAGAAAGAATTGAAGGCCACTCGTCACCTACAGCAGCATACGGAGGAGGTGTACCGACTACGACAGCTGACCACTCCGTCAGCCACTTCATCAGTCCCCCAGCCGCCAGGGACATCCTCTCAACCCTCCTCCCACTGAAATTCTATGTATTAGTCTCCCAGTTTTGTATTCGTCGTCTGGAAGACGACTTTTTCTAAGGGAGGGATGATGTAATCAGCTAGATAGTTAATTAGCAAATGAAATAAATAAATAATGTTTTGTCGAGGATTTAGTCCTCAGGATTAGTTAGTACTCATCAGATGAGTCCTCGGGATTAGTTAGTACTCGACAGTTGCCGACGGTTGGTGTTCTCAACCGACGCCGGTTAACTATTTATATTGTTGTGTGGGGTGTATTCGGGGACTGGTGCTGATATGATGATGTAATGCTACAAATACATGAATAAAGATCTGAATACTTTCATATGCATCTGTTATGTGAATGATTTCTATGTTCAATGATATTTTGCAATCTAGTTTACTTCTGCAGTACATTGAAATACTGTTAGTGGAGTAAACAAGGGATGTATTTCTCAAGTCTGGAACTGTATACTACCATAGAAGCTTTTCAAGAAGTTCACCTGCACAAGATCATTAAGTACCTAATTTTCTTGAGATGCACGTGTAGGAAAATCTTCTTCATCTTCATCCCTATCATCATCAACTGTTGATTCAAAGCAATGTGAATGATTCATTTATCTTTCTTGGTAGCAGCTCCAGCTGATTGTTTCATGTTCCATCTTTAAACAAAGTTGCCAACCACTATTCCAAGGGAGGTACCTATAAATTTCTAGAGAATAAAGTTGCACCAATATTTCGTATCCCCAACAAAGTTGTCAAAAATCTATTGGTAAACAGATTTGTCGCTATGATATTTCACTGCAGAATAGCCTTGACTTGCCCAACAGGCAGCAACAAATGTCCCAATAGTTCGAGAGATCACTACTGATTTAAAGATCTTCCCTATGTTTGAGAGGGGCAGCTCCCTCGTATGATAAGATTAGGGTTTTTTAAGGGTATGCTTTTAACCAAAAAGCAAGAAAAGCAACTAAACCAAAACAGAAACTAAAAAGAATAACAAAAAATACAAAAAAAAGGAACAAACACAAAGATTCATTCTTGGAAAAAGGTTATTGTATAGAAAAGAATGCAGCTAGGGGTTAAGAAATGGAATAGAGTCTAACATAAGAAAACCATATCCACAAAGGGTTTTCATGACTCGCAAATAAAAAAAAAAACCTATCATTTCATCCCAGATGCATAAAGAAACCATTTATATTAATGAGGAAACAACTGCAATTAATCACGTGACAAAATATTTAAGGAAATGTCAATAAACTTGACATTAGAAGAAATCAGAGCATAAAGAAACTGTACCCTGGCTCACAAACCAGCCATATCATTCTTTATTCATTTTTCAAAACTAAATAGCTCAAAGACTCTTTCCTTTTTGTACAATATGAGGAACCCCAATCTCCTCCCAGCCAAGTACCGTAAAGAACTAAACCCTCTTCAAATTATATTTCCAAGTATTTATAACTTTTCAGTTTGCAAATGACCCTTTTTCACTTTTGGGATTTACAAAAGATTTATAAATAAAATACAATCTCAAATTTTGAGAGAAATATGTCTGTCAAGGCATCATTTCCAAAAGTATGTGTGTACCAACTGTAGGTTTAGATTCTTGTAGTATTGGCATCCATCTTCATCACTTTGGCTATGTAACTAGATAAGAAGATTTCATAACACCTCCACCGTAACACATATTGTTGTACATTTCAACCAACTATATAAAATTTGCTGTACTATGAGGTTGGCATTGGTAGATTGGATAGCCTTTGATATTACTCTGCATGGTAGTGATGATGATGAACACAAGAACACAACAATTCAGTCTGAGTAGAATTATTACATAAGTCTCCTCTTTTTGTGCTTCAAAAACCTGGACAGATGGACCATTATTATTATACGGCATAATATTTGAATGCATGCACATGGGTTTTATATCAGTATAATTAATATTTGTAGCTAATAGCATGTCATCTTTAGTGGGCATGAGTCTTAGAATACATCTTAACCTAAACCCACCATAGGAGAACTGAAATCATAGTTGTTGCAACCTTGTGACAACTTTATACACAAGACCAGTTGTTGATGCATAGCAATTTCCAAGTCCATTCTTATTATAAAATTATGTGGTTCCCCACCAGAGGGTTCCATGTGTGAGCATCCATTCATTTTGGCTTATCCCTATTTTTAGTTGAATGATATTGTACAATAGTGTTGCAGTAAAACCAGCCAAGATCCCATTCGCCTCTATTGTTGAGGATTTTCAATCTCAATAGCTCATTTTGTCCATGAACTTGAGTACTACTTCCATTAAACTCTCATTCTAGGATGCGCAAGGAGAAATGTTGCAAACTCATCTTGTGCACCCATCTGTGCTTTCACGTTTTGCATATAAAAATCCCATTTCAACCTTCTCCAAAGCATTTCTTTGAGGTGTTTCGCCAAAACCCTCAATGTGCGGTTGAAAAAGTCTTCATTTAATGTTTGACCATTTCTTTATGGTGGCATTATTTATACTTGCTCTTGAAGAGGTTTTAGCGGGACTCATATTCTTCCAAATGCATATTTATATATGGCGGTGTTTGAATCTAATTTAAAATCTTTTTGTTGAAGGCAGCTGCACTAATGTATATGTGTTGAATAGTCTGACACAGGTGGCTTCTTTTGAGACGATTTATTCAATGTTTTCATCTACTTAAAAAATGGGTTAATGAACATGAGATTGAATTGAGTAAAAAGTATGTATTGATTTGTGAAGAGGGGCGACGGCTGAAGAAGAATATTTTTCAGAAAAGTTTATAAGGGAATTTTTTGACAGGTCTTTATTTCACTGCAATAATAACATTTGAGGTCGTTTTTTTATGGAAGGCATGTTCTTTCAAGACTTATATCGATTCATGATTGGTTTGTTTCTGACGGCTTCATAATACCTATTCTTGGCGTCAGCTATTTCATGGAGCCTTAATTCTTTTTGCAATAACGTATTTGTCTTATTCTTATGACGGCTTCAGAAATATAAAAGCATTTCAGAATTTTTATTGAAGCGGCATTTTTTGGAGAGCATGGTTTCGGTTATAGCATCGGCTTCAGAAATTGATTATGGGCAGCTATTTTTAATAAATCGCATTTCTTCTGCAATCGACTGTAGACTATTCAAACGGCTCATAATTATGCATTAGTATGTTGTGCCTTGAACCTAGGCATGGATGGTTACCTCGTGCCTCTTGTTTCTGGCGATTGATTTATTTTTGGACAGTTTGTGTTTACTCACTGGGTAGTGTTTAGCGTACTACGGGAGTAAACGAGAATAATTCACAAACATAATGCATGTAATATGAATCACATTTGAATCACAGAACAATCGTAAGAGTAATTGCACAGCACAATGGATTGATTGATTTCATGAAGTATCTCAACAATACATAGCACTTCATTGTCCCCGACTACAAATGACAAGATACATATATAGATGGCCGAGGTTGGTTGAGATACCAACCGTCGGCAACTCTTCCTAACTACCTGCCCAACAACTAATCCAACTTTTACTTTAAACTGTGCATGTATTATTTAAACTATTATTATCTATTCCTATTACGACCGACTACAACATTTATTTAATTAATTAGTACGGTCGATTACAATATAATTATTTATTAATATGGCCGTCTACATCATCCCCCCCTACAAAGTAGTCATCTTCCAGACGACTGAAAATAAAAAATGCCAACTCCTCGTCCTTTACGTGTAATTGATTCTCCCTCTGTGCTGAAAGTTGGTGTGCATCAGCCACCTAGGTATCATTCTCTATCAACTGACCCAATACTCTAACCCTTTCTGCCAACATCTCCTCGAGAGCTGTCACTCTCATTTGCTCGGCTGCCAACTGCTCTTGTAACTGTACTACGATGGCTGGCTGTATTGCAAATCGATAATTCCAATAAATCTGATGGGGATCTGGGGGCAACGCCCCCAGCAGGGTCAAGGAGCAGCGCCCCTTGCGGGGGTCAAGGGGCAACGCCCCCAGCGAGGTCGAGGGGCAGCGCCCCTCGCGGGGTTTGGGGGCAGCGGCCCTGGCGCTCTCCCTGTCGCGATACAAGGCGGGGTCGAGGGGCAGCGCCCCCGCCGCCAAGATGAATTTAACAATTCTGAAACCACTCGAAACTCCATCGCGTGCCTC
Organism: Sequoia sempervirens; assembly: GCA_007258455.2. Classification (NCBI taxonomy): domain Eukaryota; kingdom Viridiplantae; phylum Streptophyta; class Pinopsida; order Cupressales; family Cupressaceae; genus Sequoia; species Sequoia sempervirens. Next base: position 209,117 of record VDFB02251679.1, read on the forward strand.
ATTTCCATGATTTTCCCATAGGTTCCAAATAGTGCTGACGAAGCCGGAAAATACAAATTTTGCATTGTTTTTCTTTACTTTCTCTCGATCGATGAATGGTACGACTTCTTGCTGCTTGCTACATACGGCTTCTCTCTCCTGCTTAGTTCGTATGCCTTTAGGGATCAAAAATTGCCGTATGGCCTGATCTTGGAGATGTCGTACGACCAATGATTCTCAGTACGCCGTACGATGTGAAGAATTGCTGAGTGTTCCTTGACCAAGATAAAAATCTGTACGACCTTTAAATTGCAATGCCGTACGACTTGGATAACTAGTGAAGTTCTTACAATCTGCAGACCCTGTGAATGCTGTATGATGAAGTTCCCATGTAAATGTCATACGATTAAGATCTCTTTTAAACGCCGTACGATGTAAAGATGTCGTACAACCTTCCTGACCACCTCATGACTCTGTACAAATTGAGAAGATGCTAAATATTGTATGATGTAGATCTCTCCTAGATGTCGTACGACTTGCAAATAGTCTAGATGATGCCGTACGACTTGAGAATAGCCTAAATGTCGTACGACCTTGAGACACTGTGAATGTCGTACGATGTGATTGAGGGCAATAGTCTGCCGTACTGTGAAAACTCTTGCGTACCTTATACCAACTCTCCTGTAGGTCGATGCATTTCTTACTTGGAGTCGTTCTCCCCTTCTTTGGTCCCTTTTATGCTTTCGCCCTATTATTCCCAGTGTGTTATATGGTTGTACATCGTCCTCCTTGGCCGACCTTAGGCTACGTTGCACTTTAAGGTTTCCTCTTTTAATACTTCGCCGTGTTTTATCTCCCTCGGCGGCTTTTCCCCATAGGCGTACGATTTGCCTCATGGCCACGACTTTCATTATAAATTTAATTTTAATTTCTCTTCCCTTGGTCGGCTTTGATTTTTCCATTTCTCTATTTCTTTTATTTTTTCGAACTCCATATAATACGTCTGTCTTTTTAATTCTTTTATTTTCACCTTTTTGTATCTTTTCTCTTTTTTCAATCTCTTTTAATTCCCTCTCCTTATTATTCTCATCTTCTCTCTCCTCTCTCCTCCATTTGTCCTGTTTTTCGTCATTTATTCTCCTACTCTCCATTTTTTGATGACTTTTAGCTTTTTTCTCTTCTATCTTTAATTTTTTCAATTTTTGTTTATTTTCTCTCTCATCTCCTCTCTCTTCTCTTTTCTTTTTTTCTAATTTTTTAATTTTTTCATACTTTTCATTTTTTAACTCCAACACAATTTTTTCATTTCCTACCTGCACGGACTTGTGGATTGGCGTATTGTCCAGTTTTGATACTCTTTCTTTGTACTCTCCATACTCGGCCGGAAGTGCTTGGCTGGGCCTTCCCTATTTCTCTTCTTCCTTGAGTTCCCCGATTTGTAGCATGTTACACTCTCAGTGGAACACTTCATAGTCTTCCATCTACTAATGAAATAAGCCATTTAGCGAGCTTGTCTCGTCCTCCAAACAATTCTCGAGTTCAAGTATGCCTTCGGTGTTCGGTTCCATAGCTTTCCTTCCTTCGTCCACATCCGACTCACCTCCATCCGATTCAAATCCGGAGGAAGCCAATTCTTCGCTCACGGCCTGGTTCTTCAAGTCGATGACGTACTTTCGCCCATTGTTCTCGATCGAGAGTGTGTTCCTCTTCCACTTATGATTTGCCTTCGCCGCTATCAGCCATCCTCTCCCAAGTAGTGCATCGTACGCTTTCCTCTGTAATGGGATGATGACAAAATTTAGCAAAAACTGTTGTGTCCCAATCATCACCTTTTGTGCCATTAGCGTTCCCAACGGCTTGATACCATGTTGATCAGTGCCAACCAGTTGGAATGTCGGCGGCCAACGTGTAGGCTTCCCAAGACTCTTCCATGTGTCTTCGGGTAGTGCGTTGACTCCCAATCCTCCGTCGACGATAGTATTTGTCAAGATATTCCCTCTGATCTCCATATGCACACTGGCATCTTCCCGATGTTCGCTGTGAGCAATACTAGCTCGATTGTTTGTTCACCGTACGGTGGCGGTTCTTGTATCAATTCTTGCCTAGCTGTCCGTTTCAAATACGCATTCCAGAGGTGCGAATTTAAACGCCAACAGTTTTCTGGCGCCCACTGTGGGGCATGAGGCATAAAACAACAAAGAAAGCTTAGGCTTTATGTCATGGGTATGACTATCTGGCACCCTATTGCTTGATTCAGCAGAAGCAATGGGTGATAACAACAATAATGCTGGAAGGAACCTGAGACGTCCACCCCGATTACCTTGGGGTAACATCATTGGACCTTTGGCTTTGCAGGAACATCATGAATTGCCTAAAGGGTTGTAATGTCCCCTTCTCAAACCTGATATTTCCAGTGACCATTGGCCTTTTTCTGGAAACCCGAAGGCTAGTCGGAAGGTAAAATTAGGGTTTCCTATTTTTGAGGTTGTCTTTGCTCGGAGTTTGAAATATTCCGAGCCAAATTTTTTTGTTTTTCAATTTACAAATTACAAAGCAGTGCACCCGTTAAGGTTAGAGGAGAAAACCAAATCGTGCAAGAAAGCAACTCTAACCAGAATGGCACCGATGATGGCGAGCATTGGTCAGAGGATCTAAATCAAACTGCTTATGCTGTAACTCTAACCAGTATGGCGCCGAAGAGGACGAGCATTGGTTAGAGGATCTTCTACTCTAAGTACAGAAATGAACTCAACGTCAAGTATGTGCTACCCAATCCAATGCGAAGTGAGGGGCGACCATATGACGGAGTGATTACAACACAAATGCTTGAAATAGATAATGCTGAAAGATGAAACCACTCGACACCTAGAATGTGCTTGCTAACCCAGAATGGGAAGTAGCTACCATAGGGCGGAGATCAATTAAAAAACAATATCAACTGCTGAAAGTAAGAAGGGCATTACAATTTGATAAGCAAGAATCTAAGTTGCTGTCAGTACTACTGCCAGCTTACAATATAAATGGTGATATCTTGCTAACAATGCGAATCATCATAAGAACAGAGTTACAATGATATTGAAGACTTTCTTTGCTGATAAGTATAGCTTAAAATGAAAGAGCATTAAATAGATCCAACCTCTTTTCAACTTGGCAATTCCCAATGAAGCCACCGCAAAGTCTTTGAGAACTCTCACACCCGTCCAAGATTGAAGATGCAGATTTCTCCGAGCTGTTATGACAGTCCTGTATTTTTCACCATATAACCAGCAACATACAGATTTCTAGAATAGCTCAGAACTTCCTCAAAACTTACTCAAATAACCTGATACTGATTGCAAATCACTACTAGCAAGGGGGCGCTCAGACTAACCACAAAAAACAGACTTAAAATGCAGACTTAATCAAATCTGTTTGACAGACCTGCGCTTCGAACATATAATCAGCAACTCAAGGATCCAATGATTAGCTCATAAATCTCTCGTTTCTCACTCAATTGACATGAACTCTGATGCATTATACCCCTAATATGATGGCGCCCAAGATGACAACAGGAAACAGCCCTAAAATGCTAACATTTATTTCTTGCATGAATCCCAAGACAGTACAGAAATGTACGGCCCAGCTAGAGGGCGATTTTGCTTTAAAAATTAAACGCTGATCTAAAAAATCTGAAACTTGGGGCAATGGTTCGCCCTACCCAGACAGAGGGATATGAACAATACCCAGAAGAATATTTTTTGTATTTTTTGACATATGAGGAAAAACAACCTTCAACCGTACAAAAACAGCAACTCAAAAATTGGAGTAAAGAGCAGATTTGATCTACAAAGCATTAACTCAAGCTACAATGCAAAACTTACTATAAAATCACTCAAATAATCAAACCTCTCCACTAGGTGCTATCTCTCAAGCACGAAGTCGAGCCCAGACTAGGAGGCATTCATTCCTCGAAGCAATCCCGCAACCATTTCGGCAGCATAACAATAGCATAGACAAAAGATCCCCCAAAAGAGAACCCAAGGCTGTCTTTTATAAGTTTCTGTTGACCTTCCTTGAAACCCTAACTTCTTTTCCAGAGTCAAAATCCTAATCACAAGAGATGGCGTCCTTTTCCATGCATCTTTAATTTTGACTTCATTTAATTAAATTTCTCACTTAAATAAATGCGTCCTCCTTAAGGCTTAGTTTTGACTTTGATAAATTCAATATAAATCTAATATATCCTCAATAATGGCACCACCCTTCAAGTCCACCTTTTAAAATAACATTAAGTTATTTGACTAGGCCAAGGTGATAAAATAACATTTAAAATATAATGTTATTTTTAAGTGAAATGAGCTTATCTCTCCAAAACTGCATTTTGAAGCCCGAAACTGAATACGCCACTTGAGTCAACTGAAGGGGAAAGTCAACTGCCTGAGACCAACCTGTTTACTGCCAAAAATAGAATTTACTAAAAATAGTAAATTCCTGGAAATGCTCATAAAGCCGAGATGAACATACCACTGCGAAGCTCTCTAAAAACCCAGAAAGAATCCGCCATTGAATCCACTAACTCTAAGCAAGGACATCCTTAAAAATAGAAACCCTAATTTTACCTTCTGACTAGCCTTCGGGTTTCCAAAAAAAGGCCAACGGTCACTGGAAAGGTCACGTTCGAGAAGGGGCATTACAGAGTTGGTGGATTTGATGGCGGATTCTTCTGGGTTTTCAGAAGCTTCACATGGTATATTTATTCGGCATTCAGAGCATTTTCTGGAATTTACTATTTTTAGTAAATTCTATTTTTTAGCAGCTTTTCAGTTGGGTTCAGCTTGGTTGACTTCCTGCTTCAGTTTGGTCAGTTGACTTGCTCAGTAATGGCTTCAGGGCACATTCGGAGAGATAAGTGGAGTCATTTAATTAAAAGTCATGTTTTAATCTTATATTCGATCATTGACCCCTTGGCCTAGTCTAATAACTTTATGTTGTTTTGAAAAGTGGGCCTTTTGAGGGTGGCGCTTCATTAAGATTAATTTATTATTTACCAAAGTCAAAACAAGTATAAGATGGGCGCATTTATCAAAGTGTTGATTTTTATTTAAAATATCAATATTGAGCTTGAAAGGAAAAAGGACACCATCTTGAAGAAAGAGTTAGGGTTTTGACAGTGATGTGGATTTAGGGTTTCGAGAAGTCAACAGGAAGTTATAAAAGGAAGGCTTTGAGCATCATTTCACATCTTTGGTCTACAGTACTGTTATGCTGCCGGTTTGGCTCTGGGTTTGCTTCGGGGAATGAAGGCCTCCTAGCTCGGGCATCGCTTCTTGTTTGCAAGACAACAACTAGTGGTGATTCAGTCTATCTTGTGAGTTGCATTTAGTTCGTGCATTGTATTCAGCTTATTGCATTGTTAGATCTGATTGGCATGTTAGTGGTTTTCAGCATTTTACATTATTTAATACAGCAGATTCGTGTTTTCAATCATAAGTCAAAAAACATCAAAAATATTGTTCTGGGTATTAACCCATTGTCTTTGCTAGGCTTAGGCGCCATTATTCTCAAATTTGTAGAATTTTTAGAGCTTGCATTAATTTTAAAAAGAAAATCGCCCCTTTCAGCTGGGCCGTACCTTTTAGTTGCATTGGAATTCGTGTATTAATCATTAGGTGCATTTTGGGTCTGTTTTTGGGTGTTAGTTTGGGCGCCATCATAAGAAGAGTATTGTGCATCAGAAATCATGCCATTTGAGCAAGTTGTTAGGGAGATATGAGCATATGAGCATTTCCATAGGTTGCTGTTATTTACTTTTAAGAGCAGATTTGTAACAGAAAACAGTATTATTGTATTGCTCCTTGAAGGTGTTATTGTTTTGACATGCCTATCCAAGATAAGGGTAGTTCTCTATGATGTAATGTTAATCATTCAGATTCTTAAGATATTGGCAGGTGATTGATCCTTATTTTGTAAACTGACAGTAGTACTGGTAGTCACTTTCATTATTGATCAATTCTGATATGTAACGCTCTCTTTCATTGAAATTGTTTTGTAATAGATTTATCTCCGCCCTATGGTAGCTACTTCCCATTCTGGGTGAGCAAGCACATTCTGGGTGTTGAGAAGTTTCAGCTTTCAGCATTTATTTTCAAGCATTGTTATTTGTAATCACTCCGCCATATGGTTGCCCTTCACTCCATTCTGGATTGGGTAGCACATAATTGGTATTGAGTTCCTTTCCAGCACTTAGAGTAGAAGATCCTCTGACCATATACTCGCCATCATCGGCGCCATTCTTGGTTAGAGTTGCTTCTTGCATAAGCAATTTGTTTTAGATCCTCTGACCAATGCTCACACCTTGCCCACATCGGGATCCTGGTGTACATTCTGGTTAGAGTTGCTTTTGCACATTTTGGTTTATCTTCTAACCTTAACGGGTGCATTGATTGTAATTTGAAATTGTTAAAAAAATCGAAAAAATTTGGCTCGGAATATTTCAGTGGTATCAGAGCCAAGATCTTGCCATCCTGTGATCATTTTGTCTATGAGTGACAGAGAAAAGAGGTACATTGCAAAGGAAGACAAGAAGGTTGGAAAACAATTTCAGCCTTATCAGCCTCCAGAGGGTCAGACAGCTTCAGAAGTCTTGAGGGCTCATTGGGAGTCTTCTCAGGAAACAGTCATGGCAGAAGGTGAGAGGTCAGTTGGGGGTAACGAGAGGGTTACCAACAGTAGAGATGACAGTGGTAAGGGCGGAGAGAGATCCATCAGTCCAGGACAGCGATTTGAAAGGAAGATGGTTGCTTTGATGGATATGGTTTCACTCATGATGGGGAAAGTGGGCCAAAACACCATTCCACAGAACAACACTGGGTATAGAGGAGAGCACAGTGCTTCCAACCAGCATGATGGACATGCTATTCCGCATGCTTCAAACAACATTTATGTCTCATCTAGACCATTCAAACCCACCTTTCTGGCACCTGTTAACACTTAGCCAGATCCTGAAGAGAATGCTTCATTCGTGGAGCAGTTGAGACTTGGTCGTGCAGAGTATGACTCTCTACCTGCCGACATCAAGATGGATATGTCCTATAACGATTTCATGGATCACAAAAGGAAAAACAAAGGACAAGGGAGACACTTTGATCAAAGAAGACCATCAAATCAAGGAGACTTGTACCAAGCTGTCAACAAAGTTACACTTCCACACTTTGACGGGAGTGATACCAGTTCAGCCCGAGCTTGGATTCAGAAGCTGGATAACTATCTAGCTCTCAGACCTATGGCAGAAGAAGAAGCGATCAAGTTCGCTACGCTACACCTTGATGGGGTGGCGCACGAGTGGTGGTACCATGGCCTAATTACTCTGGGTCATCGGTCTATCACAACTTACGATGAGTTCACCACTACTCATTGAGAGGTTTGAGAAGAAGGATCCTGAAATTCATTTTAGAGAACTTGCACAATTGAGACAGTATGGCACAGTTGATGCCTACATTGCCGAGTTTCAGAGACTCTCAGTCATGGTGACTGGAATCACGGAAAGGAGATTGGTGATTCTTTTCAGTGAAGGTTTGACAGAACCTCTCAAAGGTTGGATTAAAGCCTTTGACCCACCAACCTTGCAGGAGGCCATGAAGAAGGCAAGAAACATGGAGTGGGCTGCTCCTAAGGCAAAATTTCAGTCAAACTCCCCCTTTCAGAAAAGGGATAAAGGGAAAAGACCTCAGAATAGACCTCCTTTGAGACCTCAGCACAAAGAGTTCAAACATCACAATCCCCATGTCACCAAGTTGGATCTTGAAACCCTGAATGAACTCAGAAGAAAAGGGTTGTGTTTCCGGTGTAGGAAAAGTGGTCTCAAGATCATGTTTGCCCTAAAGGGGTTAAATTCAATCAGATTGAGTACTATTCTGCTGGTGAAAGTAGTTCTGATTTTTCCGACCAGCAATCTGATTTTGAAGAAAGTGAGGTAGATAGAGCTCCAAAAGAGTCCGGAGATGAGAAGGAAAGTGGTGGAGTCTTAGCTCAGCTTTCTAGCTTCCAAAGAAACGAATCATTCAAGGTTCGAGGGATGATCAAAGGGCAGCGAATCGTTGCCTTGATCGACACTGGAGCAACACATAACTTCATTGATGAAGTTGTGGTAACCAAGAAGGGGCTGCAAACATAGGAGTTTGAAGGGTTCAAGGTCATGGTTGCCGATGGATTTCATATTTCTTGCACAAAGAAAATCTCGAACATGACCATGCAATTGGGAAATTACGAAGTCAAGGATGACTTCTATGTAGTTCACATTGGAGACACTGATGCCGTCCTAGGCATTCAATGGCTGCGTTCTCTTGGGGAGATTTCCTTGAATCTGCAGACGATGGAACTCAAGTTCCAATCGGATGGGAAGAAGATAGTTCTGAGAGGAATGTCCAATGGGGGTCCTCGAGTAGTGTCATTCAAAAGAATGGCAAGGCTGATCCGTCACGATCAAGCTGAGTGGGTTGCAGAATGCATGATCCTTCCCGATAGTCCTGTAGAGACTAAACGTGACCTTCCCCCTGATATTCAGTCGCTACTCACGAAGAAGAGCAAAGTCTTTGCAGATTTGCCTCCTGGGCCACCACCTGAACGGGGTTCAGAACACATCATAGAGCTCAAGGAGGGGGCTAAACCGGTGATCACAACTCCATATCGGTATCCGAAGAGGCAAAAGGATGAGATCGAGAAGAATATTCAAGAACTCTTGGAGATGGGTTTCATCATTAAGCAAGAGCCCTTTGCATCTACAATGGTTCTTGCGAAGAAGGATGACACTACATGTCATGTCGTGGACTATCGTGCTGAATCAAAAGCACCATCAAAAGCAGATACCCCATTCCACGGTGTGATGAGCTCATTGATGAGCTACATGGAATGAGATTCTTCTCAGAAGATTGTCGAGATCAGGATTTACCATCGGTCGAATACAGGGGATCGTGTGAAAGAACAGCTTTCAGATGTCACTATGGCCATTTCGAATTCTTAGTCATGCCTTTGGGTTGACTAACGCTCCGGCCACCTTTCAATCTTGCATGAACCGTGTTTTTTAGAATCAGTTAAGGAGGTTTGTGTTGATATTTTTTGATGACATTCTGATTTACAGCAAGACTTGGGAAGATCATCTCAAGCACTTGAGGAAGTGCTTAGTATCCTGGAATCTGAGAGTTTGTTCGCAAAAGCTTCCAAATGTGAATTTGGAATGGAGGAGTTACTGTACCTTGGCCACATAATCAGTGCTGAGGGAGTGAAGGTGGATCCGGAAAAGATCAAAGCAGTAGTTGATTGGCCACCTCCTGAAAACTTGACTCAGTTGAAAGGTTTTCTGGGCCTTTGTGGTTTTTATCGAAGATTCGTAAAGGGGTATTCACAAAATGCTGCCCTCTTACTGATCTCACCAAAAAGGGAGCCTTTGTTTGGTCTAGAAAAGACTCAAATTGTTTTTGACAAGTTCAAGAAGATCATGAGCTCGTGTCCGGTTCTGGCTATTCCGGATTTCTCCAAGCCATTCGAGCTGCAGTGTGATGCATCAGGTGAAGGAGTTGGGGCTGTCCTGATGCAAGACAAACACCCTATTGTGTTTGAGAACATAAAACTAAGGGGTGTTGAAAGAACATATTCAATTTATGACAAAGAAATGCTTGCCATTATGCATGCATTAGCCAAGTTCAGGCAGTACTTGGTGGGGAACAAGTTTGTGGTTAAGACTGACCACAATAGCCTCAAGCATTTCATGCATCAGAAGGACCTAAATGAGAGGCAACAGAAATGGGTGAGTAAGCTTCAAGCTTACGACTTTGACATTAAATATGTCAAAATGAAAAATAATATCGTGGCTGATGCTCTATCCAGAAGACCTCATCTTAGCTCATTGTGTGAGCTTACTGTAGATTGGAGAGACATGTTGCTTGCTGATTATGCCAAAAATCAGTTTGCAACTAGCATTCTTGAGGGTACTTTTCATGATGAAAGGTACAAGGTGATTGAGGGATTGATACACTATAAGGGAAGAATCTTTCTGGTGGCTGATTCTAAGCTTAAGAAGAAGATTCTTTTGACTTTTCATGATATTCCAGTTGCTGGTCACCAAGGTTTTTTCAAGACATATAGGCAGATCCGAGAAAGGTTTTCTTGGAAAGGATTGAAAGGAGAAGTACAACGCTACATTCAGGAGTGTCCTGTTTGTCAAGTGAATAAGAATGAGCACACATTACCCGCCAGTTTGCTGCAACCACTCCCTATTCCCAATCAAAAATGGGAAAGCATCTCGATGGATTTCATCACAGGGTTGCCCAAGGCCCAAGGGAAGGATTGTATTTATGTAGTGGTGGATAGGCTGACCAAATTTGCTCATTTCTTCGCCATTACCAGCACTTTTTCTGCAGCACAAGTTGCAGATCTGTTTTTTCGAGAGGTGTTTAGGTTGCAAGGGTTGCCAAAGAACATTGTAAGTGATAGGGTCAACAAGTTCCTAAGTACCTTTTGGCAAGAAGTCTTCAGAATGAGCGGTACTGTGCTCCCTCCAAGCACTAGTTACCATCCCCAAACAAATGGTCAAACTGAAGTAGTGAACAAGTGGTTGGAAGGCTACTTGAGGAACTATGTGTCAGAACAGCAAAGAGCTTGGGTCAAGTGGCTGCATATAGGCGAGTACTGCTACAATTCTTCTTTCCATATGTTGATTAAAATGTCTCCTTTCTTGGCACTTTATGGGTATGAAGCACCTAGTTTTGCAGATTTGGTGTTTGGTGATAGCAAAGCACCCCTAGCCAAGGATTTGTTGCAGCATAGTCAAGACATAATGAAATCCTTGAAGGATAATTTGTAGATTGCACAAAATCAGCAGAAGTTGTATGCTGATCAAAGGCGTGTTGAGCGTTCTTTCGAGGTTGGGGATATGGCCTATCTTCGCTTACAACCTTATAGACAGTCTACTCTCAAGAAGAGTGGAGCTGAGAAGCTCAAACCTCGCTTCTATGGGCCATTCAGGGTCATCAGAAAAGTTGGGGCAGTAGCTTATGAATTAGAGCTACCTTCGATGGCGATTGCATGACGTCTTGGCGTATCTCTGCATCACCAAAAGGCACTTGGACATAATGTAGGTTGCTTCATCGGTTACCACCCTTGGATGAAGAGGACAGTTAGTTTCTAATTCCCGGAGGAGATACTTGATTTCAAAGAGCGTTCTTTGAGGAAAAGAACCATCGAGAATACTGGTGAAGTGGAAGAACCTACCTATGGAGGATCGACTTGGGAAGGTGATGAGATTTTGCAGCATCACGCTTACAATTGCTTCAGGAACAAGCAATCTTGGGAGGCGGACTGTAATGTCCCCTTCTCAAACTGATATTTCGAGTGGTGGCGCTGGAAAACCGAAGGCTATCAGAAGGTAAAATTAGGGTTTCCTATTTTTGAGGTTGTCTTTGCTCGGAGTTGGTGGATTTGATGGCGGATTCTTTCTGGGTTTTCAGAGAGCTTCGCAGTGGTATGTTCATTTCGGCATTCAGAGCATTTTCTGGAATTTACTATTTTTAGTAAATTCTATTTTTTAGCAGCTTTTCAGTTGGGTTCAGCTTGGTTGACTTCCTGCTTCAGTTTGGTCAGTTGACTTGCTCAGTAATGGCTTCAGGGCACATTCGGAGAGATAAGTGGAGTCATTTAATTAAAAGTCATGTTTTAATCTTATATTCGATCGTTGACCCCTTGGCCTAGTCTAATAACTTATTGTTGTTTTGAAAAGTGGGCCTTTTGAGGGTGGCGCTTCATTAATATTAATTTATTATTTACCAAAGTCAAAACAAGTATAAGATGGGCGCATTTATCAAAGTGTTGATTTTTATTTAAAATATCAATATTGAGCTTGAAAGGAAAAAGGACACCATCTTGAAGAAAGAGTTAGGGTTTTGACAGTGATGTGGATTTAGGGTTTCGAGAAGTCAACAAGAAGTTATAAAAGGAAGGCTTTGAGCATCATTTCACATCTTTGGTCTACAGTACTGTTATGCTGCCGGTTTGGCTCTGGGTTTGCTTCGGGCAATGAAGGCCTCCTAGCTCGGGCATCGCTTCTTGTTTGCAAGACAACAACTAGTGGTGATTCATTCTATCTTGTGAGTTGCATTTAGTTCGTGCATTGTATTCAGCTTATTGCATTGTTAGCTCTGATTGGCATGTTAGTGGTTTTCAGCATTTTACATTATTTAATACACCAGATTTGTGTTTTCAATCATAAGTCAAAAAACATCAAAAATATTGTTCTGGGTATTAACCCATTGTCTTTGCTAGGCTTAGGCGCCATTATTCTCAAATTTGTAGAATTTTTTGAGCTTGCATTAATTTTAAAAAGAAAATCGCCCCTTTCAGCTGGGCCGTACCTTTTAGTTGCATTGGAATTCATGTATTAATCATTAGGTGCATTTTGGGTCTGTTTTTGGGTGTTAGTTTGGGCGCCATCATAAGAAGAGTATTATGCATCAGAAATCATGCCATTTGAGCAAGTTGTTAGGGAGATATGAGCATATGAGCATTTCCATAGGTTGCTGTTATTTCCTTTTAAGAGCAGATATGTAACAGAAAACAGTATTATTGTATTGCTCCTTGAAGGTGTTATTGTTTTGACATGCCTATCCAAGATAAGGGTAGTTCTCTATGATGTAATGTTAATCATTCAGATTCTTAAGATATTGGCAGGCGATTGATCCTTATTTTGTAAACTGACAGTAGTACTGGCAGTCACTTTCATTATTGATCAATTCTGATATGTAACGCTCTCTTTCATTGAAATTGTTTTGTAATAGATTTATCTCCGCCCTATGGTAGCTACTTCCCATTCTGGGTGAGCAAGCACATTCTGGGTGTTGAGAAGTTTCAGCTTTCAACATTTATTTTCAAGCATTGTTATTTGTAATCACTCCGCCATATGGTCGCCCCTCACTCCATTCTGGATTGGGTAGCACACACTTGGTGTTGAGTTCCTTTCCAGCACTTAGAGTAGAAGATCCTCTGACCATATGCTCGCCATCATCGGCGCCATTCTTGGTTAGAGTTGCTTCCTGCATAAGCAATTTGTTTTAGATCCTCTAACCAATGCTCACACCTTGCCCACATCGGGATCCTGGTGTACATTTTGGTTAGAGCTGCTTTTGCACGTTTTGGTTTATCTTCTAACCTTAACGGGTGCATTGATTGTAATTTGCAATTGTTAAAAAAAACGAAAAAATTTGGCTCGGAATATTTCAAGGGTCGAGGAAGCACTTTCCACGGTTTCACGGCGATAGGACTCAACACCCTGATGATCATTTTTCAGCCTTCTCAACGGCCTACACCATCTTGCACGTGGAACATGAAGACATCGCAGTGCATCTCTTTGTGGAGACTCTTGTTGGGAATGCTGCCAATTGGTTCAATCACCTGGAGCCGGGCATTATCACAAGTTGGGCAACTATGAACGAGAAATTTTTGGTGAGATTCAAGCCTGCTGAAGACAGTCATTGGTTGTTTGCTCAACTTGCAAATTCAAAGATGGAGTACAACGAGCCCATGAGGGAGTTTGTAGCAAGATTTAATCGTCTTGTTACACGACTTTCTTTTACACTTAATCCATCATCGGAGATTCTGATGAGCTGCTTCATAAATGCTCTTCCATTAGAGATAGCCTTCTTCTTGAAGATGGCAAAAGAAACAGAATTGACGGATGCACAAAGACACGCCATTGAGCTGGAAGATAATATGATCACTTTCGGCATAATGAAGAAGGATTCAATCAGGCCTCTAGTTCAGAGTTCTGAAGATCCACTACTATAGAAGGCAGCCAATGAGATGCTCGCACTACCACCACCGCAATATCAACTTCAACAACAGTATCAACCTCAGCAGTCGTATCAACCAAGGAGAAATGATTTTCAGCCTTAAAACAGTTATAGGCCACTGTTGCTAGCACCTCCACCAAGAGAAACAGTTGAAGTTGCACCACACGCAATATTTTGTTCCTTTCATGATACCGATGAACATACCGGTTCTACATGTCCTAAGAACTTAAGAATGAATCTGATTATGGGATATGCTGATGCTGCACCCAGTTCCAGTTTCGTCCCAACACCAAGTTCGAATGTTGTCTCACCACAAACGGACAACTTCGATGGCGACTCCGCAACGGGATATTTTGAACCCGTTATTGAAGAAAAAGAATACCTCCGCCACCGCTCTCTTGCAGCAAGTCACGAAAGACACTCTTTTCCTATGTTTACAAGTGCTTTGCACTTGCAAGCGCAGAAAGAAGAAGAGAGGCAGAGAGCTAAAGAACAAGTTAAAGAAACGGTTGCTCAAGACCCATTTCCAGCCAAGTTTGACATTGTAGACTCCTTGATGAAGACAAAAGTGCAAATTTCACAGTTGGAATATCTTCGTGATCATCCTGAGCAGCTGGACAGAATAATACATGTGAAAAAAGAAGCTTCAATTCCGCCTACATTGCCCGAGTCATCTGTTCCAGTGAAAGAAAAGCCTAAACCTTTCTATATATCTTTGTATATAGGAGGATTTAAACTGAGCAATTGTATCATTGATTCAGGAGCCTCAGACAACGTAATGCCTCTACAAGTCATGAAAACATTGGGACTCTCGTGCACAGAAACTCAGAACGAGTGCTATTCGCTTCAGTCTGAGTTGGTGCCATTGGTCGAACAATGAAGGACACTCAAGTAAGGTTGGCGGCATGTCCAGAGAAAAGAATTGTGATGAATATCCTAGTGGCTGACATTCCACCCAGCTACGGGATGTTGTTGAGCCGGAGCTTCTGCAGAGATCTTGGTGGTGCAATGCAGTTAGATTGGTTGTCTGCAATCATTCCTGTGGAGGAAGACAGAATCAAGATAGAACCTAAACCCAAATCCCAATTCATGGTGGTGAAAATCCCAAACCCCCCACCCCAAATTCTGTATCAAGGAACGGGTCTTGGTAATTATGTGACGCTGTCAGAGTTAGAAACTAAAGACCAGTACATGGCTTGTCCAGAAAAGAGACCGACAGAGGATACAAATTTATGGACAATACAGCTCGATGGGAGTGGTTCTAATACAAAATCAAGAGCAGGGGAAGTGATCATCTCCCCTAAAGAACAATTGTACCCATTGTCATATGGCTTGCAATTGGAATTCACTGAAGCTGAAAAAGAGGCGCTTTTGTTAGGCCTCAAAAATGCCGAAGACAAGGGAATTGAACTCCTATGTGTTAAAGGGGATGTGGGGTTGATTGATGAGCCAATTGAAGGATATTTCCAGGTCAGAAAGGATCATCTACGACATTATAGAAATCGGGTGTGGAACGTGATCGATTGGTTTGAAGAGTTCGACAGTAGAGACATCCTAGAGATCGATGATAAAGACATCCCAAAGATTGACAACAGAGTCATCTCGAAGATGAACGACAACAAAGTTGGTGACTCAGTGGTACCTGCTTCCTTCCTTGCACCACATTCCGACTTTTGTCAAGGTGCCTCTAGCTGGACGTATGAAGATATGAGAATCTTCATCCCTGAAGATTTGTCTCCTGCGATACCCAAGAGAAGAGAAGTAAAGCCTTTCAGGCAGAAACGACATCCTTCAGAGGTGGAGTAAATTTTCTGTGAATATTTTCCTTGATGTGTTCGTTATGTTGTGTTTCCCCTTTCCGTAACAGTCCTGTCGTGTTTTAGGTGATTAGGAGTCTTGTTTTAGGTGATTTTTAGGGAAGTCCAACTATTAGGTGATTTCTAGGAAGTCCTGTTTCAGGTGACTTACGGAAAGTCTCGCAAATAGGTGATTAGGAAATGATGTTGACTCCGATACCCAATGGACAAAGCACTGGTCTATGCTTAAAACTCCAGAGATTCTATGGTTCTCCTATGCCGTAAGTATCTGCCATGGTCCCCAAACAGAGCCAATGTTGTAACCCAAAATTAAATTTTTTGTTACACTTAGACATTTTGAAGAAATGAGTAAAAGTCTTGTTAAATCAGTCAAAAAAGTCAAAATCTGGGTGTGCATGTCCTGCATGAGGGGTAAACTCATGAAATTCTCAAAAACTAAAGATCTGGGTCTGCTCAGAGCAGCTTAATCTACAAAAGCCAGATCTTTGTTTTTCATCCCTACTTTTTAGGAAAATTGCTATTTTTAGAAATTTTCTAAAAATGTAACCCTTTTTGGGTTCTTCTGGGTTTCTTTCAAAACGGATACTGGCAAAACTTTCTAAAAATAGAAAGTTTCTAAAAATAAAAAGTTGGTCCAATAGGGTTCAAACTGATTTTAATTGGCTCAAAATATGTCCATATTAGGCTGGTGCAGTCAAAATCTCAAAATAATCAATTTTTCCCTAGTGGGTCTTTTCTGCTTTTTCAGAAGCATATCAGGAGCTCTGAGGTCATCAATGGAGGTCAGTCAGTTGCCAGGTGTCGGATTCAATGATCAAGCATCGAACAGAAGATGAAATGATGAACACGCATGTTGAACGAGGAAGAAGGTGAAAACAGAGAAATTTTGACTAAGTCTGCTTGAAATGGGCGCCCCAAGAGGAAATAGGCACCCATCTTTTTAGGGCACCAGATAATGGAATTAGGATTTGAGCTCTGAGTCAAAGTTATTCAGAATCCTTCTAGCTCCGTAGCAAGTCCCGCGATGCGGTCAATGGATCATCCAGTCACCTGGAATTCGAGATCAAACGGGGCAGTTTCAAACAGGAGACAGAATGAAAATTATGAAAATGTCTAAAAAGTTTCTAAGTCTGGGAACTTTGGGCGCCCCTAGTGCCCAGGGGCGCCCAGCTTTTTGAGGGGCCTAGCTCAGCAGTAAGGGTTTGCAAATATGCTCAATCTCTCCAGAATTCAGACAACTTCGCAACGGGTGTTTTCGTCAGAGCATCCGACTTGTTCTCCGGTAAATCCAAATTGAGGTGAAGATATAGGGTGAAGGTTCAAATTTGAAGATAAAATTAGATGAAAAATTGACTGTCTGGAGCAAATGGGTGCCCCTGGAGAGAAAGGGCGCCCAAGCTTTTGGGGGCTTAAACAGATGAATTTGCTAAAACTGCCTCCTGCATGTCTTCTTCAGATCAGAACAAGCTTTCTAACGGGATATTCAGCAAGTCAATCGGAGTTTGCAGTCACTAAATCCAGGAGGCAAAACAAAGGGTTTAACGAGAGTAAAATTTTGAAATTCAAAAGCAAAGGTGAAAACACTGAGAAATTGGCTAACTCTAGTAAAGTTGGGCGCCCTAGCTTGCCAGGGGCGCCCAAGCTTTTGAAGGCCTGAATTCAACTTTTTGGCAAAGAGATCCCCAAAAGACTCCTCTCAGAATCTCCTCAGCTTCGCGACAAGCCTAGCCGTCAGTCAATCTAAGCTCCGGATCACCAGTTCAAGCAAGATCATCTATAGAAGTGAAAGGATGAAGAAATCAAAAAATGGCTAAGTCTGCTTAAGATGGGCGCCCCTGGAATGAAAGGGCGCCCAAGATTTTGAGCCCTGAGATGTTAGAATTTACAGATACAGCTTCTAAGATCACTTCGTCAGTTTCAGTCGAGCTATCCAATGGAGTTGATGGTCAGTCGATCGGATCAGCGTAGCTCCCGGAATCAGGATTTCATCAGAAGATTAAAGGGAAAAGGAACCTGAAAATCATAAAAATGGCTCACTGTGAAAGTTCGGAGCCCCTAGAGGAAATGGGCTCCCATGAATTTGAAGGTCAAAATGAAGTTTTTAGCCAGAAGTGTCTCCAAGGTGATTTTCTCAGAATCAATCGAGCTTCGCGATGAATTATTCAGCTCCTCCATCGGATCATCCGAACATCCAGAGATCAAGGTCAATCCAGGGGTCAAAATGGAAGAAAAGTTGAAAAACTCAGAAAAGTGGTTAAGTCTGAATGAAGTAGGCGCCTCTAGTCAAGAAGGGCGCCCAACTTACAATGCCTTAGTGAAATTTTCAAAGTTTTCAAAAGATTCAAAATGGCAAGAGGAAGGGAATGTCCAAGTTCATTGAACAAGCCAATTTTAGGGTTTTGAAGATAAAATCAAAAGAAAGCAAAGCAAAGCTATTTCAAGCCCTAAATCTATTTAAGACATCTCTTCCAGTCAGTTTTCATCATTTTTGCAGGTGGCATCCAAAGAGGAGAAGAATAGAGCAGCTAATTTGAAGTTTTATTTCAAGATTCAAGAGCTCAAGGTTGCTGATTTTTATGAATAATTTTCAGATCAGCAACATAAGACCTTGCTTTTTCATGTTTTTTCATCCAGAAGATCAAATTTTTGAAGGAGAAGGTCAAAGCTTTTTAATTTTCAGCCATCTGGGTTTCGTCATCTCATTCTTCTGAAGAATTTTTGGAGAAATTCATCAAGTTGCAGCAGCTGCTTTTTCCTTGCATGTCAGTGAAATCTTCAGGGTTTCCAATTTTTGATCATCTGGGTCCTCTTGAAACAGTCTTCTGGAGAAAACCCATATCACAACTTTTTCAAGAAAATTTCAAATTCTAGGGTTGGCTGCTTTTTCAATCAGCCATCAGTGTTTTTCAAATCTAATCAACTGGGTCCATTTCTAATTGTATTCTGAACAAAACCCAGGTGCCAACTTTTTTGGTGAAAATTTGAAGAAATTAGGGTTTGCTGCTTTTTCAGTCAAAATTCAAGATTTTCAAAAACGAACGATTTGGGTTGTATTGCAACGAAATTCTGAGAAAAACCCATATCTTAGAAAAATTTCCAAAAATTTGTCCGTTTGAGACTAAAAAACCAGCATTCTAAAAATAGAAAGTTGCTCAAAGCTTGTCTGAACATAGGCGAGTTTACAGTCATTCTTCAAGGTTTTCAATATGGAGCACACTCCCCTCGAGTTTAAGACCAAATCAGCACCATGTCAAAACTTCATCATTTCAGCTGAAGAACACAAGGTGTGATATGAAAAAAATGAAAAGTATCAAAAAAGAGTTGTGCAATACTCTTCTGTTGGAAATCAAGAGAAGTGTCAGAAGCATAAAGTCGCAGAGCCACCAAGTTATCAATTAGTGAGTCATCTTTTCGGGCAGCGATGTTTTTCAAGAACATCACTCATAAAGCAGCCAAAGAAGTGAAGGATTCTCTAAGTTTGATCGCAGAAGGCGAGGAGATCTTGGAGAATCAAAATATTGCCTTAGATAGTATCAATGCACCTGACCGGGACCCAGTTTCCTGCTTTTTAGCGGATATGATTGAGTTTTAAAGCGGCTTTCATCTAGAAGCTTTCTTTCCGCTTTATTTCTATTCTTGGAACGATTCTTATCCATTCTTTGAAGAAGAGAAAGAAGATAAATGTAATAGTTGGCGATTCCTGCTTTTCCCGCTTTCTTAGGTGTTAGATGTTATCTTCTTTCCAGATTTAGTAATAAAGATTGTTTGCTGAGCAAGCCCTAGATTGTGAAAGCAAGGAGATTTTAGGGTTCCCTACTCTTCTGCTTGTCTATAAATAAGAGCCTTTGCTCATTAGTTTCTTTAACAGTTATTGTGATAGCAAATTGCTGAGTCTCTTTTAGCCAGCAAGCTGTTATTCAGTGTCAGTTCACTTGTGTTTGTGATAGCAAATTGTTGAGCCTCTTTAGCCAACAAGGAGTTAGTGTGATTGCTGTTTCTATTGTGTAAGAATAAGATTGCAAGCCTCTTTAGCTGCAATTTCTTGTTCCAGGCATGTTAGAAGTGAGTTTTGTTCCAGAAGTTTGAGTAATAAAATCATGAGCCTCCTTTGCCTTGATATAACATCTCAGATTTCCGTTAATTGTGTTCTTGAAATATTCCGAGACAATTTTTTCAATTTTTCAACTCAACAACAAGAATCCGTTAGGGTGAGTTAAATCAAATCAGCGGTTACAAATAACTCGTTGCCAAGAATGCGCACTCAATCTCAACAAGAGAGAGGTTGTTATATGGCAAGAGGATCGTCAGTGCCTTAAAACAAAATGCAACTGAAGGTAACTCTAACCAAGAATGTGTCCAAGATGGACGAACATATGGTCAGAGGATCTCAAAGTGTGCTGAAAGGTAACTCTAACCAAGAATGTGTCCAAGATGGACGAACATATGGTCAGAGGATCTCTACCACTACAAGTGCTGAAAGCAAACTCAACACCAAGTATGTGCTACCCAATCCAATACGGAAATGAGGCGACCATATGGCGGAGATATAAAGAATTACAATGTAACTTCAGAATGTAAAGTAATCATTACAAACATGATAAGCAAGATTAGAGAACTGCTGACAGTACTACTGTTCAAAAGAGAAACCGCCTGCCAAGAGCATAGAATTAGAACAATGCAGCGTACATCAATTAAGAGGATTCTCCTTGTTTAACAAGAATGCCAAGACCCTTTACTTCACTCAAATACCAAACTGAATATTCTGTTTTAGACAGATCTGCACTTTTAAATGTAAATCAGCAACCTAACACCACACTAAAATGATCATATCTCACTCATTTCTAACCCTATTGACGTGAAATCAAATGCAAAACATTCTAATGATGATGACAATGAAGATGGATCACAAAAACTTCTCACAAAGACCCCTATTTATTTTGCACGACTTCCAAAGCACTTACAAAGTGAAATTGCCTGCAAGCAAGGGCGATTTACTTTAGATAATTCATAGACTTCAAATAAAATTCTGGAAACTTGCACATATGGTCGCCCTACATAGGAAAATAGATTGGAACAGTACCCAGAACAATATTATTTCTGTTTCTTGAGTTGGGAGTAAAAACAACCTACAGCCATACAAACCAGCAACTCTAAAATTGACAGAAAATACAATAACTCAACTACAGAATGTGAGAAGAACCAACTACAATGAAAGGAAACCAACTACAACTAAACCTCTCAACTAGTTGTTGTCTTTCAAGCAAGAAGAAGAGCCAAGCTAGGAGGTATGCATTCCTCGAAGCAATTCCAACACCATTCCGGCAGCATAACTTTGCAAATTCATCAGATGAAACCAAATGAGGACCCAAAGCTCCAATTTATAACTTCAGAAGAGCTTTCTAGAAACCTCCAAGAAGGGCGCCACCTCAAAGATTCTTTTAGGTCATTGACTTGTCTTTTGTCTTCACCCTCAGGATGGCGTACTTGCTTAAGAAGATAAATTTCACTTTTTAAATAAAATATTTGGCTCACCCAAAGTTGGTGTCCAAACTCCTTGAGCAATATTTGGCTTTAGAAATATTAAAATATTTCCTCCATGTGAAAATACCCTTCAATGTCCCCCTTTTAAAGACAATATTAATTCATGATGCTAGAATAAGGAATTATAATGTTAAATTATAACATTATAATATAAAATATCTTATATCACCATGGAAATGCATCAGAAGCCAAATTCAACCATACCGTCTGAACAGACTGCCATAGTGAAGCCTACTGATTAGGAGTCAACAAGTCAATTGCTAAAAATAGAATTTACTAAAAATAGTAAATCCATGTAATTGCTCAGAATGCCGAACCGAAACCACCAACGCGAAGCTCTCAGAAAACCCAGAAGGAATCCGCAATCCAAGTTCAACATTTCCAAGTGCAAGCTCCGCAAAAAGACGAAAACGTCCTCCAAGAAGTTTGGAAACCCTGATTCGAGCTTCAACTTAGCATACGAGTTCCCAGAAATAGGCTAGATCCAAATGAAGAGCGTAGGGCTAAATTGGGAACATTACAGTTCTACTTTTATGATCTTGATTTCAGCTTACATTGAAGTGTGTAGATGTTTGTTGAGAAAGAGTTTATTGAAGTATTTTGTCAGAAAATCTACCTTGTTCATTTCTAGTTTCTCTTGCTCTGCTTATTACTTGAGAAGTTAGAAACGTCTTTAGTTTAAGTTAGTCATAGTTGAAGTTTTTAAAATCAGAAAATCTCAGCTATGGCGTTGTGTTTTATAAACCTTGTGCTCTAGCTGATCAAAAAAATAGGCAACTTAGTTTTAGTTTACTTTCTTGAATACCATCAGCAAGAGGGAGCTTCCCCTCCTAATTTGAAGAGCAATTTATCTGTGCATAGCTGTACGTTTCAAATACGCATTCCAGAGGTGCGAATTTAAAAGCCAACACTTATTAAATGTGCTTTCATTATCCTGGCAGTGAAAAAAGGTAACGTTGGCTTCAGAAATTATTCGAGGGCAGCTAAATGCTTTGAATATTATGAAGGTGTGAAGAAAAATTGTGTGGTGCTATTCTCTAGGTGTGCTGAGTTCTTATAGAAGACATTTTGTGCCAGAAGTATGCGTGGCTAAAAAGTGTGTGATTTTCTGAAAATAGCATAGTCTTCATGTGAGTCAAGCCTTTTATGATGAGTTATGTGCTATATTGAAGATTCTATCAGATGTGTGTATGCTGTCAAAAACCTTTGGTGGTATTATCAGAACCTCCATCGTTTGATTTTAGAGAGATTGCTACTACCATCATTTACTTCAAGCACGGGGTGTCTGTATTCTTCTCGTGGAGGTCATTCCCTCTTCCATGGCTGCAAACAGTGCTCTCACAAAAAGTTATACAGGAGGTATGTTGAAGAATTGTGGTGTTGGGCTGAGTGCAGATTTGTAGTGAGTGTTCATGAAGATTTGAGATTATTATCAGTTTGAAGTTATTCTGGTTGTGTAAGAGAGCAGATTGGAGAGGTTATATGCTTGGAGATTCTCATTTGAGAAAAATATCAGTGTTGTGTTTTGATTCAAGGAGTTATATGCTACAGAAGTTTGGCGTTAAGTGTTTCAGTGTGTATGTGTTTGAAGAGCCTCACAGTTCATGTGAAGGCATTGCTTAAAATCAGTGGTTTGCAGATTTGAATTCGAAGTCTGGAGTTGGTGCTTCAGCCATTGGAGTTGGTGCTCCGGTGTTTTCGGAGTTGGTGCTTCAAAGGAGAGTTGGTGCTCTTGGTGAGTTGGTGCTCACTAACTATAGTCTGGAGTTGGTGCTTCAGCCATTGGAGTTGGTGCTTCGGTGTATTCGGAGTAGGTGCTTCGAAGGAGAGTTGGTGCTCACTAAATGTAATCTGGGTTGGTGCCCTTTGGAGATAACATAAGCAATATTTTGCCGTGGTTTTTTACCCGAAAGGGTTTTCCACGTAATCATGGTGTTTATCTTGTTAATGGTGTTTTGATGATGCTCTTAATATTCTGATTTCTGATTTACTTGATTAATCTGGTTATATGTTTTAAAAGTTCTGAAATACCGATTCACCCTTCCTCACACCTCTCCGTCCCCCCCTCTCGGTATTTCCTGTGTGCTCTTCAAGGAATGTTTGCTTGAAAGTTTCCAAGGCATTTTCAACATTTCCATTTCATGTAGGTTCAGCCATCATTATATTCCATGGGATTGAAATCTCTTTGAGGTGTCTACCAAACAGCTTGCGTGCCCTGCCTATATTCACTGTTTTGCATACATGTCTGCCAGAGCACTTACAATATCACCATTTTTAATAGATCTATGGCCTTGCTTTTTTAAGGAATTTGATGAAAGCGTTCAGATTCCTTGCCTATCCTTCCACATTGTGGAGACATGTCTGCTTAGAGCATCTAAATCTAACAAAAGTTCCCATTTTGTTATGCTTTAATGAATGGCCATGCACTGTTTCAAAGCTCCTGTTCTCATATGCGCAGAAAAATAACAGGTTATAAAACAGATATCATGCCCCGACATGGTTATGAGAACCTTGTTGAGGCCCGATGGAGGTTTTCTAAGCTCACTAACTCTCTCACAAGCAATACTTGTTTCCATTTTGCTTCAAAAGGTATGTCAGAAGTTTAGAGAAGTTTTATAACCACCACAAAGTGCTGACATAATGCATTTTGGAGATTTCAAAAGTTTTATAACCTTTTAAAAGTTCCAACTTAGTGTATTTTGGAATCTGGAGAAGTTTCATAACCTTGAAAACCTCTGACTTAATGTTTTTTGGGATTTTGAATAGGTTTTAATATTTATAACCATATGAAAGTGTCAACAAAGTAACTTTGGTAGAGCAAACAAATTTTATAACCTTTTCAAAGTGATGATGAACACATAATTTATAACCATTTAAAAGCTCCACCTTGCAATTTCAGCAATTTGAAGAAACTTCATATCTTTTGATCAAACTCATATTTTCACTTGAAACTTGGCCACATTGCATAGAATAACCTTATAAAACCTTCTGTAAATTTCTTTTGCTCCACCTTAACGAAACTCCTGATTTAATCATTTCTAAAAACTACCTAGCAAAATTTTGAAAAATTAAAATCTCCCAAATGGGAAGGAATTTTGGTGTGAAAATTTGCCACAACATACTTATTCAAGTCAAAAAATCCTTGTAAAATGGTTTTCTTCCAGCTTGAACAGATCTTGAGATTTAATCTTTTTGTCTGGTTTTTGTCTGGACTGAATCAAAGTTCAAACTATGCAAAGAAACATGTGGCGTTTGACAAACAACTTGACACTCGAGGTGATTAAAGTACACTTGAACCAACTAAGTTATCATAGCGGGGGTTCAATACATGACAACCATTGTCAATTTCAACTCAAAAAGTTTACAATTGGTGAAATCAAATATGGGGCTAACAGATTGATAGAGGACACTTTCCTCGCAAAGAGAGACCATTAGATTTTTGTCACTTGGTGTTACTAGGCAGAGCACATTAGAAAAATCAGATTGTATTTTCAGTATTTTACTCCTCTGCTGGGTGCTGGAAAATCTGAATACTATCAGAATTTGTCATAGTTGTTTTAGTCCCCTAGTTTATGATTATGTTAAGCACAATTTTTTTCTTAAAGCTAGGCCCTATTTTTAAGAGTCAAAGCTGCTGACCTTAGACACTAACATTACTTGGACTGCAGATTTATTCTGAGTGCACAACAGCATTTTATTTTCTAATCATTCTGAGTAGCCTATGGACTTCTGTTTTCTACTCTATTCTAGGCAGACTGAACTATTTTTAGGCACCACTTCTATTATTTTATTCTGGGCAGTTAGTTTGTATTTAGATGTTTCTTTTGGGGTAAAAGACAATCTAAAGTTAGGGTTGCTTTGTTTTATTTTGGAGTGCCAAGTTCATGGGTTGTTTAGATTTTGTGGCATCCATATTTTGTATCCAGAATTTTTCCAGAATAATAATGATTATTTTTCCAGCAACTGCAGAATTCTGATATTAGGGTATTAATATTTTATTATTTTGTACTTTCCGAAGTTTGGGGTGCAAGTTAGAGCACTCA